>JANEHU010001362.1:0-31967 GCA_027563435.1 Nasonovia ribisnigri | reverse complement strand
AAAAAAAATTAACATATTTAATTATTATCAATCATATTAATATTTAAAAAATATAAATAAAGAAATATATACGTAAAATCTTAACTTACTTATTATAATATAACAACATAAATAATCATATTAATCATCAATCTAACCGTTATTCACTTTTCTTGGATATTGAATACTGACTTGGGAAAACAGTAACTGGAATTATATTGTATTGCGACGTATACTTTTCGATCTGATTGATTTCTGCGGATAATTTATTAACACGTGAATAAATAATTGTTATAACTTTAATAAATGTATACTATGAATGTGATTAACGTTGATCTGATCATTACAACACATATCTGCAAACTTAAACACTTCACATCAAACATATTAATCGTAACTTACTTATTATAATATTACTCACTTGATTATTTGTAAAATGAATTGATGTAAACAAAAATTGAATAAGAATTAAACTGATTATTTAACTTAATATAAAATTAGTATTGTATTTGAGTTAATGATTATTGAATTTTGAATGACTATTAAAACTTGGAAGACTCGTGTAAGCGGCGATGCGGCTGTAATAAAATCCGCGACTTACACTTAGAACTGAAAGGTTAAAACACTCTGATGCTCTATGTAAAACTATCATATATTTATATGAGGCAAGCCTACCGTAATTACTTACGTCATTGATCCGTAGTCGTATGACGTGATATTGAGTGCTGCTGTTTTTTTTGAACTTTATACTCTCGATTTTTTATATAGAATCAGTATTAATGTCTGTTAAAAAATGGATAACTAACTAAAAAACCGCTTTAAAATATTTAATTAGCAGATTATGGGAAACCGCGGTCAAGCACTTTTACGCAACATTATAATATTATACTAATTATAAACTGCAAACAGTAATTGTTATGATTATATATGTAAAAAATCATTGCAAATTATTGACGTAGGTACTCAGATCAAACGACCTCTAAGCACAATTGTCGAAAGCCTAAAAAAAAAAAATGATGATATAACATTTATTTGATATTTTATACCTAATTAACTAACCATAATACCTGAACGATGATCACACCATATTACACCTCTACAACGTTATTAGTGAACATATTATAAATACAGCTAGCAGACATTGAGTAGGTATAGTTAATACTAAACCACAGCATTATATCGATACACCGTTACATAGCCGCTTGCCACAAGAGACAAGACTATAACAAGCAATACACTCGCTGTTAAGGTAAGTGTTTTAAAAAATCTGTTACATTTAAAATCTAACTGATTAACGTGTTTTTTATTTAAGGTAAAAAAAAAACAATGGCTTCCTATTCGATTGTATCTGGTGAAAGCTCGTCAAACGAAGATGTGAGTAAATACATGTGTGTGTGTGTGTGTGTGTGTGTACCTATATTATTTATAATATGTAAAAAACATAATTTTATATTTGATATATTAATATGATTGTAATTTCAGCATGAAAGCACATATTCACAAAAACCTACAAAAATAATAAACAAGCGGAGTAGAAAAAATGATGTTGATACATCGAAAGTTAATAATAAAAAATCGAAAATAGTTAAGGTAATAATTTATATTATATTATTTCAAAAATATCACACACACACACACACACACACACACACACAAATAAATATAAATTAATAATACTTTATTCTAAATAGCAACAAACAGAATCGTACAAAGACGTTTTTGCTGATTTGATATCGAAAGGAAGTTTCGAGAATAATGTTACTAACACATTAACTATGATGGAGGGAAATTGTTCATACACATTTCAATGCCCAATCGGTTCAAATTGTGAAGACTATTTTGTAATTCAACATTACAAAATAAAATCAATTGAGGACATTCCGTCAGCTGAAAGGTTAATAAAAAAACTTTGAATAAAATAACATATATACTATATATTTAATCAACAGTAATACAATCATTTATAACTCTCTAAATTAATTATTAAAAATTATTTTTTACCTACTAATAAACAACATTTACTGAAATAAATCATAATTAAAATAATGAGGTTGATGATTGAATTGTTGTTAACTAACTATTATAACCTGATTGAAATATTTAAAAAATGGTTTGATTATACTAGATGGAAGTACGCTGAAGCAAGTATAAAGTTGCATACGACACCTCGAGACGCGAAAGATTCCAACATTATCAGCAAAATAAACGACGTCATGCGGGATATTTTGGATCGGTTTTCGTCCGATCCAAAACGAAAAATAATAAAAAACAGTAAAAAATAAATTAAAATTATGTAATTTATTAATATTATATAAATCAATGCATTAATTATAATTAATTGAACTTTATATAAAATATATTTTAATGATCATGTAATAGCTGATGTAGTAATTTGTTGTAATAAAAGATGTAATACATTATTATAATAAATTAATCTTGTTTCTGTCTTACTATGATATTGAATTCAATAAGGTAATTATTTATGATATAATGTTCAAACAGCAAAAAAAAAAAAAAAAAATTTAAACTAATTTTATACTATAATAGTTGTAACATCATTAAATCACGTGATATCATATCTGCTAGTGTATTATTGTGAAATTGAAGTATTTCATACATGAAACAAGAATCGTCGTTCTGTATACAACAAATGCTAAAATCAAAATGTTGGATATACTGACTACAGAAATCATCTCGTTGACAAGATGATGGTAAAATAGTTATGTCTGCTTTAATTGAAGAATATACTGTATCGAAAGTTGACTGAAATGAAACCAACTTTTTCTGCTTTTCATCAATACACGAATCGATACACTGTTGTAATTGTTTTAAACGATGTAGGTCAATATATGATAAGGTAATAAAATTATCATTAACATACAATTTAATAGTACACTGATTTAAATTAACTGAATAAAACATGTTATCAGATATTTTTATACGTTTACAATTAGTATGTAAATTATTAATTATTGAACTATAATTGATATTACACATTAACGTTTTCCACTGTTGATCGTCTAACGTTAAAATTTTTTTAGTAAAATTACATTCTAGCAATATAACAATAGAAATAGTTTTCTTAACCATCAATCCAACCGTTACACTTTTCTTGCTAAATTGACGGATATTGAATACTGACTTGTAAACGATAATTGACATCATATTGTATTGCGACGTGAACTTATTGATCTGAATGATTTCTGTTGATAATTTATTTAAACGTGAAGAAATAATTGATACCACTTTAATAAACGTAAATTATTAACGTTGATCTAATCATTACAACACATATTTTCACACTAAGTATATATTACTTATACACGTATTGTTATATACTAAACTGTTTTAATTGGAATTGTTATAAAAACTGAAGTGAACGTGAAATCAAATCAAATAACGCGTAGAATTATTGCACTTACCTGTTCCGTCAAACTTGTAACTTAAATTTAAAAACTGGTTATATAATTAAAGCTTCACGTGTTATCTTACTTGACATCAAGTTCACGAAGTATAAAATCAAATATTAACACATTTAAGTTGATTAATTCAATATTTATTTATAAATGAATACAAATTATTAAAAATATAATTTATTTATACAAGTAAACTAGTAAGTGATAACATTATGATTTAGACTGATTATTACAATCGCAAACATGAGCGGATTTTACATATTCGTTTTTGACATTTTCAATAAATTCATTTCCCTTACACAGTAAAACAAATATACATTTAGGATTCCATTTTGCGTGTTCAACCCATGGAATGTCCTCTTTTGTCCATTTTTGCAAGATCAGTCCACAATAAAAACATTGAACTACGTCATTAACGTTAGTGTACATAAAACCAGCTTCGGATAACGAATATTTATTTTGACACAAAGTAGATGGAAATGTATTATATGATTTTAATCTTGACAAAAATGTTGTATAATCTGTATATGCTGGATACGAATTATTACGTACCAAATAAACTAATGAAGGAAAATCATTGGAAAACTTCTGTAAATTCATGGTTTTTAATAAAATTAAAAAAAATTACTTGAAAAAATCGACTCAATAAGATGATTTACTAAAAAAAATAACACAACTTGGTTGAACAACGGTCCGTTAATAACTGACTAAATGTTTTAAATTAATTATGTCTAAACGTTTCTTAAGAAAATTACAGGGAGATCGAATATACTGCAAGCGGAACTTTTCGCCTTGAACTTTTTTGATCTCCCTGTAAATTTGGAACCAGACTCCGCAACCACCTATTTGGAATTTTTAGCTATACGGTGATCGAATGTACTGCAAGCGGAACTTTTCCCCTTGAACTTTTTTGATCTCCCTGTAAATTTGGAACCAGACTCCCCAACCACCTATTTGGAATTTTTAGCTATACGGTGATCGAATGTACTGTAAGGGGAACTTTTCCCCTTGAACTTTTTTGATCTCCCTGTAAATTTGGAACCAGACTCCCCAACCACCTATTTGGAATTTTTAGCTATACGGTGATCGAATGTACTGCAAGGGGAACTTTTCCCCTTAAACTTTTTTGATCTCCCTGTAAATTTGGAACCAGACTCCCCAAATTCATACTACTATTGTGTATTAAATTTTCAAATCTTAAAACTAAAAATAAAATATTTAATCATTTCTAACTCGAAATTATTTGCACATTTTCGTGAGTTTTACGTATTTCGTCAAAATCCGAACTTTAAATGCTTATAGAAAAAAAAACTAATTGTGAATATGAAATTATAATATATGTTTTAACCGTCATTGTAACAATAAATTAAGCATTGTATTAAATTATCAAGCTGTTTACCCCTAATAATATATTCTATCAATTTTTATTTTTTTAACAGGTGAAAATGTACAATACCTATTGCATTATGAATATTAAAATACAATTATTGCTATTTATAACAATTTCACGGGCAGTGGCCTTTATAGCATACGACTGTACGGGACCACATATAAATATAACATAATTTAATAGCTTACGAGTAGATTATTGCGATCCCCCACCACCGACGAATTCCATAGAAATTCAAAGAATAAAACTTTTACAAAAAGCTGCAATTTTTAATATTGGATACAAATCATGTATGATCACCATCGACTATATTGTAATGAAATGTTCAATGTTTGATGACGCTCAAATGGTAGAAGGCGGTTTTTTCACGGAAGTTCAAACAATAGGCAGCGTTAGATGTGCAGAAATGCACCAAAAACTTATTTATCAATCCCCAATGGGTAGAGTTTTTGTATTGAAGAACAATGACACGACTATGGCGTCTTATACTGTAGTTCAGTGGTTCTCAACCGGTGTGCCGCGACACATTAGTGTGCCGCGAGATTGTGTAGGTGTGCCGCGAGAGATGTTATTAACCTAACCTAACCTATCTGAACAGATAAAATCATACGTGTGTAAATTAATACGACGTAGTATTTAAAACTGTACAGTTTTTTGGAAATAAATTGAAAATATTAATTGACCAATTGTGTGCTAATAATTGTGCAGATAAGACGATACCGGATACATGTATAGGCACGTAGCGATAACTAATGACTTCGGCGAAGTTTCCGAAGTTGTTGTGGTTGTCAAGTGCGCGAGTGTGCCGTGAAAACTTGTGATGTATAATAGTGTGCCGTGAACTAAAAAAGGTTGAGAACCACTGCAGTGTAGTTGGTTCATTGGACAGAGAAGGAAGCTGTGAAGGTTCCGGTTATACTACTGATAGAGGTTCTTGGACAAATGTTGTCGTGCAGGCAAAAATGACGATTAAACTTTCGGATGGAATAGCAATGGCTAATAATAAAGACAATATATTAATTATGCCAACAGGAACTCGATTTAAGCTAACTTCTGCGTACGGAATTGACTCTTACAAGGGAGAAGTGATATGGAATAATAACGAGTATGACTGTGATACTCATGAGTTTAATGTGCTTTATGACGGACCAGCGTCGTTAATAGTTTCAAAACCTCAAAACGAACACTCTGATGAATCTCATACATATCTCGTTGAAACAGAAAAAATTGTTTTTGCCTTAAAAAAAATTAAAAAAGCATTTGCTTGTGAAATTCCGGTCATTCAGACCGAACACACACAGTTGTATATACTGGTGGATCCAATATTCATGAACCATTTTTCCTTTAATACATTATCACCGTATAACATCGATTTAATGGCGTATGTAAATACAAAATTTGTTTACATTGAAAATTTTCTACGATCGACGGTGACCTCCTTGTACACTGACATACTTATGAAACAGTGTGATTTGGAAAGAAATATTTTAAAACAAAAACTATCAATGGCTTCACATAGTTTGTCGGAGTTTGCTTATAATATGGGTGAAGGTCCCGCGGTTACAGTGCGATGACAGAAGGAGAAGTTATATATCTTGTAACGGAGCCGCCGAGGACACTGCTCCGTCACTTTTAATAATTTATACAAGTGATTTTCTGTCGTAATTATCAGGTTTTATTTTACAATATATTAACAATTTATACAGGGGCTTTTGACGACCCACGTTCCCAAGACTATAGTTTTGAACTTGGGTACGAGGTGATCTCACATAATTGGGTATGGTTTTATAAGAACATCATCGGGACGGTCCGGGTGGCTATGATCAGCCCGCTCGAGAAAGTGGCGTTGATCAATAGTCCCGGACGGGAAGCGTGGCCTAGGCAGGCACGCTTGGGGGGATAAACTGCGCGTCGTTCGTGGCCCTAAAAAGGGCCGTTTAGGTTTCCGTTGTATATTCGGTGTGAGATGATAGTCTTTTGATCCTCTTCGATATTCCGGAATGATCGGTGTACTTGGTGTTCGTTGTCAGTTCTTCGTTGGTAATGTCGCGGTCAGGCAATATCTGCGGACGGTATTGTTACTAGGTTGGTATATCCGTTCGCAATTACGTCACCGCGATTGATGGCTAGGATGGTGTATTGTCAATAAGTGCCCGGATGGCCACGATGCACTGTCCCGTTCCGTTGGCGTTATTGGCGGCGCGGGTCGTATCGACCGTAAAGTGTCCGTATGCGTCGTTGTCACGGGTCAGTCTGGAAACGATCTGCTTTAATGACGTGGCATGGTCGGTGGCGACGGCTGGATGTGTCGCCGTCCGGTGGTCTGGACTGAAACTGGTCGTGCTTGAGTCCGTCTTCGCTAGCGGCGATCGGTGTTGGTGTTCAGCTTCGGCGTCGGTTGTTCTCCTTGAATCCTTCGGTAGACAGCAGAGAGTGTTGAATTCTTGATGTCTTGTTGTCTGGAAGGTTGAAGGAGTACTGATGATTAGTTGGTAAAATGCACCCGTATATATACCCATTTCCGCCTCGGATGTTGTTCTCATTGGCGGAAATTCTATGTTTTGACGAGTGAATGTGACATCGATCCTGTAGTCTGTTCTGTGTCACCGATGTCATTTTTAATCGTCATATTCGTCGATAATACTTGTTAAAAATCGTATCGTTTCTATTATATTGCACGTCTGTTCGTGTTATGTTTTCTTGTCATACGTATGAATTAGTGGCCGTGAGAACGGCCGTTTTAAGTGTGGTAGCCTGTGCCGTATCAATCTATTCAGATGCACTCCTGTCGTCGTTGAAGTTGAACGACAAAATACATGTTACAATGAATTGCCGGTACGATATAATAATAAAACATATTTTATGGGACCAAAAACTCACGTATTGCAACAATATGGCACTGAAATTGATTGCAACGAACTACTTCCATCAGCATATGAACAGGGGGACTCATGGTTAGGAATGGCACCTACAATTAGACCTTATAACAAAAAATCGTGCCTATATATTTTTAAAATGTTTCAACTGATATTGTAACAATATATTAGGAAGCTTGTATTAAAATTCCAGACTTTTTGTCCCACCAAATAAATTTTTATTGACAATTATAAAAAAAAAAAAACTAAACAATTTGAAAACTAAAAATTTATTTTTTCTTGCTTTTAGATATTTTATTTTTGATAAAAGTAGAAAAACTTATGTTAAATCTAGTGTTACATTTTAAAATTTTAGATTTAAAAAAGAAAAAATTTTATGAATTTCTAACACTAAGTAATTTGCAAATTTTCGTCATTTTTACGTATTTTGTGAAAATTTGAACTCTAAATAAATCCTACTTAGAAAAAAAACTGTGACTACAGATTTTTAATATTTTTCATCTATAAAATGTTATTGATATTTATAGAAAAAAAAAACTAAAAAGATTGGAAATTGAAAATGTCTGTAAACAGCTCAAAATAAGTCAAAATATTTTGAAAACGTTCTGGTGTATAGAAACATATAAACATTCAAAATTTCATGTATTTACCGTAATTTTTTAGACTTACACCAAACACCAAAATTGGTTTTGTCGAAAATCCAGGCGCGGATCCAAAAGGCGCCATGCCCCCGTAGATTGGTGGATTTTCTATTATATCTATTTTCGGCAGCCGATAAAATGTATTGTTTTGCCGATAGCGTTTCGGCCGTTTCCGTTTTCATCGTTCGCCGTCAAAAAGCTAATCTAATCTAATCGAATATTTAAACTTGTTTGATGCAATAAAATGTCTGGCTGTATGTACCTATCTATTTTATTATTGACGATATTTATTGTGTAATGATAATTTGTTAGTTGACATATAGTTACGATACAATACGCACACAGCCGCTGTAACTGTCGATAATCAACATCAAACGTGTCACGTGTATAGTTGTATTATTATTTTATTAAAATGTCAAAGCGTAGTGCCGATTTTATGCAAAATTTTCTTAAAAAAAAAAAATTTGTCATTAAAGACAATGAAATGGTAGATGACCCAGCTCCCATTTCGTCAAATCAACCTATGAAAAATGTAGACATTGATCCAACATCAAATCAAAACAAAGGTACTGTAGAAAATATAATTATAGATATTGGTATTGCATTAAGTTCAAAATCAACAATTGATGATTTTACTAAAAAACAGTTACTTGAAAATCATTGGAAACCACCAATAGGTTACAATTTTCCTTATTCAAGTCACACAAAAAATGGAATTCTTCGTAAACGATTTTTGAAACAAGAACATATAAATAAATATTTCTGGCTTGTTTTTTCGCCTTCAGAAAGTGGATTATTTTGTATTTATTGTTCTATTTTTCACAATAAAACTGGTCATGGATTTAATAACCATACTCAATTAAAGTCATTAGTAGTTGAGCCTTTAAAGAAATTCGCTAAGTTATTAGGAAAGGATGGTTACCTTGAAACGCATGATAATAATTTGTACCATAAAAATTCTGTACTGAACGGAAAACAATTTTTAAAATCGTATAATAATCCAGAGCTAGAAGTAGTAAACCAAATAAATTCACAGCGCCTAAAACAAGTTAATGAAAATAGATCTAGACTAAAACCTATAGTTGAAAGTTTGATTTTTCTCGGGCGGCAAAATATTGCTTTACATGGTCATCGTGATGATGGAAGCGTTAATGATCTATCTGATAACCCATAAGAGAACGAAGGAAATTTTAGAGAGCTTTTAAAGTTTAAGATATTATCTGGAGATATCGCATTGGAAAATCATTTAAAAAATGCTGAAGCAACAGCTACTTATATAAGTAAAACAACTCAAAATACTCTTATTTCGATAATTGGAAATATAATTTTAAAAAATGTATTGAACAAAGTAAATAAAGCAAAATATTTTAGCGTAATTTTCGATGAAACAACTGATATATCTAAAACTTCACAACTGGTTATAGTTTTACGATACGTGTACGACAAAACTATAAATGAAGACTTTATTAGATTTATAGACTGTCATAAAAATAACTACGATCAATCTAGTGTCAATACTGAACCAAAAATGACCGGAGAAATAATAGGAAAAACTGTAATACATATTTTAGAAAATTTAGCTTTACCTATGAATAATTGTGTAGGAATAACTACAGATGGGTGTTCTGTGATGCAATCTGAAAAATGCGGTGCAATTAAATTATTACAATCTCAAATGAAATTTGCTGTAAAATGTTCATGTTTTAGTCATGCTCTAAATTTATCAATAATGAAAGGTTGTAAACAAACATTTGTTAGAAATGCATTTGGAATTATTAAAGAAGTAGTAAGTTTTTTCAATACTTCAGCTAAAAAAAATTTTGTTTTAAAAAATATTTTAAATAGTTCATTAAAGTCTTTATGTGAAACTAGGTGGGTCGAAAAACATGATTCCATTATGCAGTTTTCTTCGAATTTGGTTTTAATTATTGAAGCATTAGATAAAATATCTGAATGGAACGATCTTGAAACGTCCTCAAAAGCGTCTATTCTAATAAAATCATTGTCAAGTGCGGAATTTATTTTAACATTAAATCTTATGTCCGATATGTTTTCAATAACTGCACCAATAAGGAGAATTTTGCAATCAAAAAGTCAAGATAAATTTTCGGCTTCTACATTAATAAATAATGTACTTAGTGTTTTAAAAGAAAAACGGAAAAACAGCGTTGAAAATTTTAATTTAATTTTTAATAATAGTAAACAATGCTTGGAAAAAATAGGAATTTTCGACGATATTAAAATCCCAAGAATAACAAAACAAATGACTAAAAGAGCTAATCCACCAACTAAAAATCCAGAAGATTATTTTCGTATCGTTTTGTTTATTCCATTTTTAGATGACTTAATTACCGACCTTGAGTACAGATTCGATAAAAAATCAGTGTCAGTGTTTGATTTAGATATAATTTTGCCTACGTTTATTCATAATAAAGACGTTTTTAATAACCAAAAAGAAATCCAAAATAAAATTAACAATATGATGGCACAATTTTGTGAATTAATATCTATTAATTTGAACTTATCGGAAGACCTCGTAAAAAAATATTTCGAAGGAGAGCTTCAATTATGGCATACATATTGGACAAATGAAAAAGAAATTCCAAAAACATCATTAGAAGCTTTTGAAAGATGTGATTCCGAAACCTTTCCAATTATTTATAATTGTTTTATTATACTCCTGACATTACCAGCCACTTCAGCAACTGCGGAACGAAATTTTTCTTCTCTTCGCCGACTAAAAACTTGGATGCGATCAAGAATATCCGAAGAACGCTTAAATGGACTTGCATTACTTAACTGTTATAGAAATATTAGTATTGACTGTGAAGAAGTAATTGACGAATTTGCCAAATCTAAAAGACGAATGGATTTTGTTCTGTGATATTTTTTTAATATTTATTATATTTTATTATTAATTATTATTTATTATATATTACGTGTCATTATTAATTAAACTTAGAAATTTTATTTAAGATGCCCCCCCCAGTAAATATGTTTTAGATCCGTGCCTGCGAAAATCAATGTTGCGTACAAATTCCCGTTTATTAATAATTTACCATTTGTTTTTCAAAAAAGGTATAATTGAAGAAAATCTAAGCATTTTTAATGTCCTAAAACGTGACGACAGACACAAAAAAAAAATAAAATAAAAAAAAACACACATCATTGTAAAACCAATACATTCATCGCTTCGCTCAGAATCTAAACTACAGCCCGTCCCGTCTAGAATTTGGAATATTTTTCAGTACCTGTGGCGTTGGAATGCCGTCCCGTTTCTTTAATAATGAATATTTTATGCTAATTTTTTTACCATAAGATAGGGTATAACCTACTTAACATTTTTATATGCATTTTATAAGTTTTATTTAATTTGGGACTTAATTACAGCCCGCCCCGTTAATCATTTGTACTACGACTCAGTACCTTTGGCGTTGGAATCGCGTCCCGTTTCTTTAATAATTCATTTTTTATGCTAATTTTCTTACTAGAAGATAGGGCATAATTTACTTGAAATTTTGATATACGTTTTATAAGTTTACTTTAATTCGGGACTAAACTACAGCCCGTCCCGTCTAGAATTTGGAATATTTTTCAGTACTTGTGACGTTGGAATGCCGTCCCGTTTCTGAAATAACGAATATTTGATGCTGATTTTTTTACCATAAGAGAGGGTATAACCTACTTAAAATGTCGATATGCATTTTATAAGTTTTATTTAATTTGGGACTATTTATAACGATTTCAAAATGTTAATTAAACTAAACAATTTAAAATATGCTTACAGGTAGAAGAACTATCACGGTTAACTCGCAACAACATAGGAGGTAAAGTTAGAGCAATGTTGAGATTTCTTTTCACTGATGATTTACTAAAAGAATTCAGTTACAAAGGACAAAAAAAGAAAAAAGTGTTCTCAGTCTTGGCCACTTGTTCTTTAATATTTGGTAAAACAAATATATTAAATTTCCTGTCAAAGCTAATTTTATTTTTTTTATTCTATGAAATATGCATATAAAATAACCAATTATATTTTCTATTTTAAGTTTATAGTTTTATGTTTTATATTTGAATGTTTCAGAGTCAATAAATAGAATTGCAAAGTTTAAACATTGCAACACAATAGATGTTGAAACACCCTTGAAAATTTTTATTGCTGGCGCCAAATTCCGTCTAAGTCAACCTTAGCGTATAATAATAATTACTTGTATGATAATTATTATTAATAAAAATAAAATATTTCAATTAATTCATCAAATAATTTGTAAAATGTTTTTTGTAATATAATAATTTATTATATTATATTTTTATTTATGTATTTATTAATTTTTGACTGCTGTAAACTAACCTGATGGTTGGAAAAAAGCATATATTATTGAATAAAACTCAATTCTAGTAGGTTTAATAATAATTTAATATTTTATAATAGGCGAATAATTGGAGGATTGTGCTAAAAAGTATTTAACTTATTATTAGTACTTGAAAAATAATAAGTTGTTGCTTCATCTGTTTCATCTATTGATTAAGTAACTATTATAGTCTATATCTAATATACATCATATATGTACCTACCTATTATAGAGTATAGATATTATATTTATTAAATTAATGAATATATTTAAAATGTTAAGTAATCATATAATAAGAATATCATAATGATAATAAAAGAAAATAATATTATGATAGTATAAAAATATTATTTTATTTATATTTTTTTCAAAATAACATATAAATGATAATCCAGTGGCCAACTGACATTTTATAGACATTTTTTTAATATTATTAAAATCAAAAATATGGAGAAAAAAAACGTTTATAAAATCATTTCGTCATAAAAATAATATTTTATAAATTTCAATAAAATATATTTTTGCTATCTGGGTTGCTTATGGATATCTTACTAACAAGCAACTCAAACGGCTGCGTACGAGTTGATTCCCGGGTCATTAGAGGGTACGTACGAGTTGATTCCCTATTGTTGTATATCAATTATCAATAGATTGCACGAGTAAAGAGTTTACGACCGTAAAGAGTTCAACCGTCACACACAACTCGCTCTTATGTCCACCGAGACCACGCGCGAATTTACAAAAAAAAAAATCATTTTATAATTCAAATAATTTTCAATAATTTTTTTATATTTTTTTACCTAGTTACTACCAAATGTTTTTAATAATAATAAATATAATATAATTCAATAAATAATAAATAAATAAAAATTAAATGATTTTCAAAATTTAAAAAAACTAAAAAAACAACATTTTTGAGAAACTTGTCAGCCAACCTCCTCGTGGTGTTTCTTGGGTTATGCTAATAGGCTGAATATCTTACTAAATATTGAATAAAATATATAATGACCTGGGAATCAACTCGTACGTACCTCTTAAGGACCCGGGAATCAACTAATACATGAAAAAGGTCTCGGGAATCAACTCACCTATACCGAAACGGACGATACTCGAGTATCCGTCGCGTCGCCTGGGAGTTTCCTGGTGTGAAGAAGGCCTAACTGATTCGCGGGATACCACGGCCGATCGTCCGGACCCGTGTTTATCAACGGTGACATATCGTTATCCAATCGGACGGACGGCGGCCAGGTATACGCGACGAATCTACAATACAATAATTTATTATAATAATAAGATTACTAACAATAAATATTAAATTACTACATGATTATTAACAAAAAAATTATTTGATTATATTAATTACCAATTTCACTACCTCATTTTTTTTTTGCTATTAGGTACATTAGTTTCAAAAACTATTACAAAAGCTAATTTAGAATCGGTCAGAAGAAGCATTGAGTATAATATAACACAAAAGGCTAAAATAACAAGACACTTATTTGCAGCCCATAATAATGTTGGAGATATTGACAGAATAATGCAAGTAGAACAAATAAATGACATGTCCAAATTGAACTTGGAAGGTTTTCAGAATTTTGATTCTCTATTAAAAACTGACCTTGAGCTAATAAAGAAACTGGTAAAATTGCTTATGAAATTGTATAGTTTTGTTTTATTGATAAATCTGTTATTTTATTTTTTAGAAATTTTTTATGTTGAAAACATTAAAAGTGGCGTGAAAGTAACGGAACATTTAACTGCGGTTATGCCGCATATAATGTCAAAGAATGTTCAAATTTTATACAGTGCTTTTGGGAGAGAGACTTATGGTAGTAAAAAACTGAATTTTTCAGTGACACAGACATACAAATACTTACTAGGTATTGTCGATATTGTTAATATTTTTTTATTTTTTTTTTTTATTTCAGAAGTCATTGCTACTAAAGATCCAGATTTAAAAATTAAAGATATATCGAGCCAACTTAGCAGATGGTTTTCAGGTGCCAAGGTCCGCAAAGGTGGGAAGAAAGAAAGGCAATATAAAATGATGAAATCCAGCGAAAGTAGAGAAAATATAAATGAATAGAAGATAACAGTCCTGATTGTATATATTTATATAAATAAGTTTTGTTTTTAAATAAAATATAAAAAGTTTTTCATTAAATTATACATTAAAGATTATTAATATATTCTCAAAAATATAGTACAGTTTGATAACTTAGAGTATTTGATTGTTTAAGCTATATGCATTAACATGCTAAGTTTATAATTGACTGTGAATTTAAGTCAACTTTTTAATAGTTACTACATTCTACTAGTTGTTTTGCATCCAGAATCTAGTTCAAAATACTTATAATAGTCACAATAAGCTTCTAATTTGGGGGATACTAGAAATTGTATTAATATAATATAACATAAGTATATCGATAATTATATAGTAATTTTATGAGAAAAGGCATAGGTATTAGGTACCACCACCATACCAGACTTGTGCCAGTTATGTACCATCATGTTAAATCAATACTATATGCCAGTACAGGACTACCACTAGACTAATACAGAATACTATTGTGACTACAGATATAAATAATAATTATTACCTATATCTGTGATTGTACCTGTAACAATGATGGCGCTACTGCACCTCTATAATAGTATTTTGTACTGCACCAGTTGCTAGTCTGTACTATGACAGTACTGAATACTGTTATCATCCCAGACATATACCAGTGCTGGTGCCAACACTGGTGGCCAGTAGTGTGCCAGCATTATCCAGTACGGGCGCAATGCCGCGCCTGTTGTGTATTTCCGATTAGGGACGTGCAGAAACTCCAAGAAACAATCCTAACTGAGATCAACTTTCCATCCAAGAAGTTCCGCGTTGCAATCAGCCTAGATATAAAGAACGCGTTTAATTCAATTAGCTGGAACCATGTCATGACGGCACTAGACTGAGCCGACTTACCTGAAAAAAGTTTTTCTAAATTACTTTTCTGGGAGGTCAGCAGAGACATCAGCAGGAGAGCACAAAGTCGAGATCCAAGTGACTTGCGGGGTCCGACAAGACTCCGTAGTAGTCCCTCTCCTTTGGAACCTAGCCTACCACCGATTTCTCCGACTACAGCTCCCAACGGGGTCCAAGCTCAATGGTTTCGCCGACAACACCCTAGTCATCATTTCGGGGAAAACAATACCAGAGTCAGAGGTAATTACGAACGAGACACTTGCGCGGGTCTCGGGAGAGATAAAGGACCTCGGACTGACACTAGCAGTGAATCAAATTTAGGTGGTTTTGTTCATCAACAAGTACAAGTTTGCCATCCCAAGGCTGTTGCTAGATTGTCAAGTCCTGCAACTGAAGGAAGAATTGAAATACCTAGAGATGGTATTAGAGTAACCTTCTATTCAAGAGACACATAGCAGAAGCGGCGTCCAAAGCCAAGAAAATGTCAAACGCCCTAGGACGTCTAATGCCTAACGTAGAAGGTCCTAAAGAGTCCAGAAGGAAACTCCTCGTTTCAGTTACTATGCAGCGTTCGATCGGAAATGCTGTAACAGTGGAGAACCTTGTCCCTTCGATGTTTCAACCCGTAGTGAACTGGAAAGCAGTCAAGGACTTTGCCAGAGCGGTGATGATCGCATAGGAATCTGCAGAAAGGGAGAGGGAGAGACCCAATGGACCGAGATGCCTAGAAATATTTTTTGAAACCTAAGGAAAATGTTTTTCTATTAAATTTGACGGAGCGCCATGTAATATTTCCATGTGCAAAATTTTGATAACTTTTCATCAGAATTCAAACTAAGGATATCAGTTCCAGAATTTTTGGCATTAAGTTCAAGTGTTAGTTCCAGTTTATTATTTTGTGAAAGTCTAAATTTAATTTCTAACGCTAAACCGATTGCTGACTTTTGTAAAATGTTCAATGATGTTTTTGATGTCTGTAACTGGTCTTTAGCAATGTGAGACTATTATTTTCCAGTAAATTGTATATATACACCAGTTGTAAAATGGCTATTTGTTTTACCAATAAATTAAATTTAAGCTCATATACAACAGCATTATAAAAATGGAGACATTTTAGTTTCATTAAAGTTAGTCTGAGTACAAATTGTTTATTTTGTTTATGCAGTCTTCTAAATGGAAGGAGCTGCATTTTAGTATCATTTAAATTTTTGTAAATTAGATAGTTTTATTTAAAATATATGCCTAATGAATATTTATATATAATTACCTAACTAATTAAAGTAAATAATATTTAAGAACTTTAATTTAATTTATTTAATAGTTTAATACTTTTTAGTTTTTATCTACGACTTACCCAGGAATGACATAGTGAACAGGCTCAGCTACTTTTGAAAATGTTTTCTGATCTATCTTCTGAATGTCTATCTCAATTTCATCAGGAACTTCTGTTTTAAAATATATTATATTTGATTTTAATGCAAATATATAATTAAAATTATAAAAAAATATTAGCTTACTACCATTGCAAACAGGCTCAGCTACTTTTGAAAATGTTTTCTGATCTATCTTCTGAATGTCTATCTCAATTTCATCAGGGACTTCTGTTTTAAAATATATTATATTTGATTTTAATGCAAATATATAATTAAAATTATAAAAAAATATTAGCTTACTACCATTGCAAACAGGCTCAGCTACTTTTGAAAATGTTTTCTGATCTATCTTCTGAATGTCTATCTCAATTTCATCAGGGACTTCTGTTTTAAAATATATTATATTTGATTTTAATGCAAATATATAATTAAAATTATAAAAAAATATTAGCTTACTACCATTGCAAACAGGCTCAGCTACTTTTGAAAATGTTTTCTGATCTATCTTCTGAATGTCTATCTCAATTTCATCAGGGACTTCTGTTTTAAAATATATTATATTTGATTTTAATGCAAATATATAATTAAAATTATAAAAAAATATTAGCTTACTACCATTGCAAACAGGCTCAGCTACTTTTGAAAATGTTTTCTGATCTATCTTCTGAATGTCTATCTCAATTTCATCAGGGACTTCTGTTTTAAAATATATTATATTTAATTTTAATGCAAATATATAATCAAAATTATAAAAAACTTCTGTTTTGAATATAATATGTTGTTGATAAAAATAATTAAATTTAAATATTTCTTTATAAATTAATACTCATGTTAATTGTTATTTGTTTGTATCATTATATTGTACTGAACAACAACTTGATTGATAATACAATTATAATACAAATTCAATTTTAATTTATCTAGACACATTTTATCAAGTTTATTATGTACATTATTTATCGGTTTAAGGTTTTACATATTTTAAACTATTTATTTTTGCACATTTTGATTAGGTTAGGTTTAACTCTGATTAATACATAGGTAGTTATAAGTTATAACTTATATTGTAACTCGTATCTAAGTATAATTTTATATGTTATGTAGACAATAAACATATTAATATATTTACTTTCAACTGTTGAGGTTTTTTCACCAAACATGTCTTGAATATTTTTGCATTTTTTAATAACATTCATTTGTTTTTTGTGTCTTAACAAAGCTTGCTTACGATTTTGACTACCACTTAGCTTTTTTTTACCGGTCATAATTAAATTTATATAAAAGTATGAAACAAATTTAATAAAAAATAAATAATCAACACTCAACACTCAGCGCTGAATAGTGACAACTAACAGAAATAATACGTAATCACATTGGCATAATTCACAAATACTGTGGCTCGAAACGCTAGTTTGTTGACTTATAAATAGACGCGCGGCAGTGCCGCACACGATAGCAAAATACGCCGTATTGGTATTGCCCGTATTATTATAAATAACTGATGTCTATTGACATAATCACAACAAATTTGGGAACTAGGTATATTAATAATTATCGATCGCTGATAGCTATATTTCTATAAATACATTGATTGTTTAAATGATAAATTTCAAACGGCATAATTATACTATAATTTATACAATACTATTATACTAGATTATATTATATAATACTGTTATAAAAATAATTTAAAGTATACAATTTTAAAAATTCATAAGTAAAGACATTTTTGTCCACAAATTTTTGGCGCCCGGGGCAGTTGTACCCAGTGCCCCCCCCCCTAAATGCGGCCCTGAGTAATACACTAACTTGATCAGTTTAAACGTCTAGTTGAAGCTTTGCGGTATGAAAAAACTTAAACACACCTGATGGAAAGTTTTTACTTAAAAATCAAAGAAAAATAGGTTTTTTGGGCTTAATAATTTGTCTTGTAAACTTCATAAATGTTTTTAGAGCTGTAGAAAAGGATGGAATGTTATTTTTACTGAGCTACAACTTAAGCTTCACATGGAGATATTTTTTTAGTGCTGTTAGAAGTAGCGGCGGACTTAACAACAACCCAAATGCTGTAAAATTCAGAACACCATATAAAAGATTACTTGTGAGACATGAAATTAGTGGATTAATGTATGGAAATTGTACCCAGTTAAATACATCTTGTATTTTATTTGTTGGAGCTAGTAAAAAAAGAAATGTTAATGCTATTCGTAACAATGATACATTAAATAATGAAGAAGAAAATAATATCTTATTTAATAATTTTGATCATGATTATGATTATCGGATGTCTAGTTTGGAAGAGGACATAATAGATGTTGTAAAATACAACAGTGGCTTCATTGTTAGAAACATTTGAAGGAAAAAAATATATTTATGTGATCTATTTGGTTCGTGTTTAGTGGAAGAACAAAATAAAGATACTTCGATACTTCTTCAATTAAAAACTCGAGGAAAATTGATAAACGTGTCATCAGATGTTCATAAAGTGATAAAGTGTATTTAGCTATTGAATATGTTATAAGAATAAACGCTGATGATATTTAAAAAAAAAATATACAGGTGTTCCAAATTTCATGTGACAGCAGATTTCACCATGATATATTTAAATTAGGGGAAAATGACCTATGTGAAAACCTTTTTGAATCATATAATCTAAATTAATTTGATATTAAATAATTCTTTATTAATTAGGGTAGGGGGGTTCGAGGGTCAACTTTTAAAATTCAAATGGGAACCTATATTTTTGAAATATGATTTTTGTGCAGTTTAATTTTCTATGAATTTTGACATGTAGTTTACATTAATGTGTTAATAATTGAAGGAGCTATGGACATCTGAATATTTGTGTAAATTTATAAAATGTCAACAGTGAATAATACTAAAAGTGCTTCCGTTGTACGACCTTAATAATCCGGGTATCGAATTATCAATTTATTACAGTATACAGTAGTCGGTTCAAAACGTATATCTGTATACCGTTTGATATTATAACCGGTTACAGATTATTTTTATTTATGATGCCGTAATTGCATTTCTTAATCTGAGAACCGTTGAGTGTATAATCAAGACCATGATAATAGTGTTTTGTACTATCCACAGATATATAAAAACACTAGATAGACGACTCCCTATTCCTACAATGTAATAATTATGAAGCCGACAAAATGGCCGAAATACTCTTATCTAAGAGGTGAATGTTTACAAAATATAAATTATGATAAACTGTGATAATTTTATGGCAGGAATCTAAAACTATTAAATATGTATTACAATTACAAATTACAATATCATTATACACTTACAAGGTACAACACGGACTAGATATACTTATATTTTTAATTTTAAAGTATATCTTAGTCCTTGACTTAAAATTAAGATTAAAAGTATAATTTAATTCAACAAACGAGAGATACAATATAGGTAGGTAATTAACAAGTTTCAAGCTCGTCCAATAAGCACATGCTTGAATTCTAATGATCTGAGTTCATATTAAAAATGAACTAAAATGAAAATAAATATAACTTTATGTTATGTCATATTATAACATAATAAAGTAAAAGAAAAAAGAAGAAAAAAAGATATAATTTAATATTAAACATAAGAGAGAATATTATTAATATATATATATCTTGGTGAAGTTATAAAAATTGATTAAATTAATATTATATTTATGTAATAACAAGACTCTTCTAATTATTAGACGTTGAGTTTCAAAATAAATGCCATCAAATGGTACAACTATTTTATGATCTTGTATTTATAATAATACAAAGGATGGAATTTAATTGTATTAACTTTAAACATATGATATAATACAATTTGCAGTTCATAAGTTTTGACCAAAAGTTCAATCATTAAACTCATAGTAAATTATATTAGTAAAATACGATTTAGTTTGGTTAAGAATGATTTTGATCAATTAATTTATAGTTGAGGGTAAAACATTGTTGTGTATAGGAGTATGTAAAGCCACACACCAAAATGCTATAAGAAAATAATAAATAACTTCAGTTAAAATATCTAACATATTATCGATATATATATAAAAATAGATTGATATATTATACATATTATTATCACACCAATTTTTACAGATGGTATACAATAATTAGCTGTCTTAAATAAGTAATTTCAGTAGTTGTATTGTAATATTTTGGCATATATAAATTGTTCTTTATAGTTAGGTAAAATGGTTTATTTTTGCTGTGTTTGACAATGTAACAGTAAAAGAGTTGCAAATAGTGGTATTCATTTTTTTTCGTAAGTATCATTATACTAGTTTTGTTTTATTTATTTGAAATATTTTGTTATTGTTATTACTAGGTATAGTACTAGTAGAAAGGCACCTGTTTTATTTTGTTTTTTTTTTTTTAATAGTATTATTATTAAATAAGGTAGTATACTAGTTTTGTATTATTGATTTTAAATATAGTTTTTCAAAAATAATAAATAGATGTAAAATTTTTAATTAATGCAGATTGTTTTTAAAAATATTTTACAATAGAACAAATTTTTATAAAATAATGTAATATTCACATGCACCATTTCATAATTTACATAGCTGTTGAATAAGCTAAAAGTTAATAATATGTATTTAAGATTTATGTAAGTAAGTTAGGTTATTAACATCATGAACTACATATACAACTTTAAAGTTTAAAGTTTCAACTTATAATTTAAAATATCAATCATATTATGACAAATTGATAACAATAATATCTTTATCAGTGTTATGAAAATGTAAACATTCACCTCTTAGATAAGAGAATTTCAGCCATTTTGTTGGCTTCAAAAACATTTCCAAGTTGTCTATCTAGTATTAGTATATATCTGTGGTACTATCAAATAATTTTATCAATGATATAAGATATTATATTTTATAACCTTAAAATTATTTAATGTTTACCAAAAATGAAAATACATAAATACATAAATCATAGACATCTAAATATAATATAATAATATACAATTTATAATAATATGTCTATGTACTAAATACCAAATAGCCGTATTATCATAGAACACTATAGAAGCCAAACTCGTTCAGCTGATCGGGTTTACGTTTACCTATGTTCTAAAGTCTGAACCTAGGAAACGAGTCCGTAAACCAACATGATGTTAGATCCTTGTTTACCCGTATTCAGAAAATGTTTACTGCATCATTGTCGGGGTACGCTGTTAACCACGGTTGTAGATATACCGTTAAACCGTGCTGTTAACGAATTAATTTATATTAATTAATTTTTACAACTGAAAAAGGTGTAATGTGAACTGTTTTAGTGGAAATTTTCCAATAATTTTCCAGTCTCCTCAAAATGTACTCTAATCGTGAGAAAATCATCCGAGAAGTTTGATTTCCGGCTGGAAATCGTTCTCTAGTAAGTAGTTACTAGTTAAATAGACAATAGCTATAGTTAAAGTAATTAACTACTCTATGAGTTACTTATAAATGAATTTATTTGCACAAGAATCTAGTCTTTATTCATAATTAAAAACGAATTTATACCAATTAAAATGCTTTTTTTTACAAAAGTTGTAAAAGCTTATATTATGTTTCAATCATTTAGATAGGACATTGAAGAAATCACTGGAATAAAAGAATTAATTATTAAAGGATAACAGAATACAATAAATGCCAAACAGTCACTACCGCAACAACATTTTATTTTAACTACGATGATTATAGAAGTATGTATGAAGTTAGTACTATGTATGATTAATTACATAAAATGTACCCATTAAATTATTTGTTGTGTAGTATCTAATCACTGAAGCATCTTATTAAAAGAAACCAAACAATTTCTTGTATATTATTGCATTAGGTGTTCAAATTGATGTCATCCTTCTTGCACACAGTTTTCGAAACGTTCCATTAGCTTCCTTCCAGTGGAATTTTGTAATGTTTCTTTCAACAATTCAAAACATGCAGATTTTATTTTTTCTTTCAAATCATTGATGTCTACAGATTCAGTTGCATACACTTTATATAGATAACCCCATAAGAAAAAGTCTGGACATGTTAAATCTGGAGGCACCTTGGAGGCCATGGAATTGGGCCAACTGTTGCAATCCATTTTTAACCAAATGTTTCATTTAAGAATGCTTTTACAATCTTAGTATTATGAGCTGAGCAAACATCTTGTTGGAAGTACATATCAGTCCGTATGTCAAGACTCACATCTTCCAATAATATGGACAAAATATTTTGTAAAAAGTCTAAATATTTTTCCCCAGTTAATATACCTAAATAAATAATAATTATGTTATGTTTATTATTTTTTTACAGTTGTGGCTGTTCGATAAATGTTGTATATGCATAGAAAAATCGTACCTTCAAAAAAATATGGCCCTACCAAAGTATCACCTATAAATCCACACCACTCATTTATACTCCACATGACTTGAAATTTACTTTCTCTCATCCAACAAGGATTTTTTTCACTCCAATACCGAGAATTTTGACGGTTCAATATGCCATTATTTTGGAACTTACATTCATCGGTCCATAATATTTTCCTTATAAGTGAAGGATCATCTTCTATTATAACCTGTTAAAATACATTATTATTGTTCAATTAACTATCAATGTAACAATGTATAAAAACAAAACAAACAAAACGAAATTAAATAACTGTTGTTTTACAATAAAAATTTAATGAAAAAAAAATTTTTTTGATTATAAGTAAGACCGGATTTATATGTTTTTACATATCGTTACTGGTTCTATGAGAGTAAGAAATGTGGACGATTCGTTCAATTCTGAGTTTGTAGTAAAAAGTTTTTTTAGCATATTTCTTTCTTTGAACATTTAAATTTTTTTTATCATTTCAATATGAACCATTCAACAAAAAATACAATGTTTTAACAGCGGACAAACTGTCCTTTGAAGGTTTTTTAGAGAATACTAGTATCATATATTAGGTGTGTTAAGATAATATAAATCTGGTCTTTAATTATAAGTTATAGTTAATAATACACAATTGCTTACTTTAAACCAAGCAATGAAATTCATACGTTTTTCATAATCAGTAGCACGAAGATGTTGAACTATATGAGTTTTATAAGGAAACATATTTTGCCGTTTTAGAATTCTGTGTACTGATGTTTTCGGTATACCAAGATCTTTAGATGCTTTGGATAAGGATGTATTCGGAAATGCTGTAAAATATGTAATAACATTTTCTTCTGCCAGAATATGGGTCACATTTCTCGTGTGCGATTGATGTTTTCCGTCGGGAAAATGTCCAGTTTTCTTTAAGAAATTTATTAAACGTGAGAAAATCATCCGGGAAGGTTGATTTCTGGTCGGAAATCTTTCTCTGTATAACTCCAGTGATTTTCGACTATTTTTGTTACACTCACGGTATACAAAAATCATGTCGACTTTTTCTTCTGAGGTAAATAACGGCATGGTGTAATTTAAATAAATTGTACACAAACTTTCAAAATTAAGTTGTGTACAATAATAAACAAGAAAATCAATAACAAATTAATAAAATCAATTTTTTATTCAAGACTATATGAATACAAAACTATACATGTGTTATTTTACAGAGAACATTAATGTTAACATTTGTAATTAGATAAAGTTTAGGTTTTCCCTAAGTATAAGTAAAAATTATATATTTTATAACATTATCTTATGTATCTAATACAATGGTCTAGACAGTATCTAGTCTACTTTACAACATAATACATATGTATATTGTGCATATTATTTTAAAGTAGGTATACATATACATTTGATATTGATATTCAATTTTGTTCTTTTAAATTTGTTTAATATTAAACAGTTTAAATTTTAAATAAAAATGGATAATCATCCCAAAACGTTTGAAGATTACCTAGAAATGGATACAAAGCATGGTAATATAACAGAACTAGAATTTTATAAACATGGCTATACTGTACTATACGAGTCATTGGAATCAAAAAACAAGGTAAAGTATTGCTACTCTGCTACTTTTTTTAAAATGTTTCAATGTTATAATACCTGGTTAATAATTGTTTTAATCACAGGTAGCACATGAGCTTAAAGTCAAAAATGAGATACTAGAATCAGACTTAAGTGAAGTTAATACTCTGAATGAAAAACTTAAGGAAGAGATTGGCGATTCTTCATTAAAATTGGTACACATATAATTCAGATTTTAATAACGTTTGCTTAAGGGTAACATACATTGAAGCAGCAGCAGTAAATATGTCTATCTAATAAGTAACATTGTAATTATTAAAACAATCGTTAACTAACTATGAAATTAAATATTCAACTACTGCAGGATGATTTGAAGGCGAGACATGTGGCCTTAAAAAATAGATATGACGCCATACATAGAATATGAACATTCAAAAGAAAAAGTTGTGGAATTGGTAACATAAATTTAACAGTTAATCTACTAATACTTATAACTAAAACTAAAATACTTAAAATAATGAATACTATTAAACAAAAATTACACAAAAAGGACATTAAAAAAATGGTCACAATAAATCAGATTGAGGAGCTTTTGGATAAGAAATTGGCTAAAGTGGAGAACAATATTATAGGCAGTGCCGGATAACCCATTAGGCGGAGTAGGCGCCCGCCTTGGGGCCTTACTCATTTAAGGGGCCCCGTGAAAACGAAAAACCACACTTTTTTTTATTTAATAATACCTGTATCATATTTACGAGATTACGGAACAAAAGTTAATATGAAATATAAAAATTAAGTTGTAGGTATTATACGCAGTATTTTAAAAATAAAATTATTTGGTGGATTTTATCGTCGTGGTAAATAAGTACTTGATAATATTTATCATAAATTGATATACGGCGACGGTGGCAGTGACGAAAATAATAACATAACCGTCGTTATCTGTATTTTATTGTAGTTATTTGTATAAATATCAAAAATAGATTTTAATGGCCCACATGGCTACATCATTATTCGTTGTACGTACTATTATAGATAATATATAGCTTTAATCATTTTATTTGATATCTATCACTTGGGTGTTAAGGAAGTATCGTATCGAGTTCTGTCAAATTGCTAAATTTTTGTGCTTTGAAAGGTAAGTTTTTAGTTTTTACACACGCGCGTTCATAACGCCTCGTGTGTAACTAGCTTTATTATTTTATATAATATACAGTAAACTGTCGATTATCAGTGGTCTTCCACGGAACCGAGTTATCGAGAAATAATAATAAATACAAATTATGTACCTACATGCATGGTAATAATTTATTATCATGCATGTACATGATTTTTGTTATTAATACATTAATACTGCATTTCAATTTTTATTTAAAGAAAGTTAAAAAAGTTATTATAATATACTAAATCATACATAGGTATAACAATAGAATATACATAAAGTACTGTTTAATACAAAATGAATGAAAGCAATATACATTTTTTATGTATTATTCAATCTAGGTATGCTTCTATAAAATATAACTTTTGTTTTTCTAAAATATTAGAATCCAAGATGAAAAGGTATCAAAGTGGTGCAGAAAAAAAAAAGAAAAAACAAGAGAAATTAATGAAACTTGATTTAGAAATAAAAAATACTCAAAGTCTATATCAACTTGGATTTACTCGTAAGCTTGCTGATGAGGACAAGATCGAGGCTCAATCAAATGCCTCTAGTAAAGTTATAGCGGAACACATAACTGAACATGAGGATACTGTGCAATTACTGGCTACAGATGATACCGAAACAGATGTTCAGTTACTTTATCAAAACAAAGATAGCTAGTCTGGGACCAGAATATCAAAATGACATCGGATTATGGCAAAAAATCAACAATCAGGTGCAAAATCTTTGGTGTGATAGAGATCCAGTAGAGTGTCAACACTTTGATGACAGTAGCGAATTTTCGGTTTCAAGTCGGCAGTATGAAGATAGTACCAGAAAATTTACCCGTTCAATGATTTTTCGAAAACATGTAAGTGGTAAACAAATCTTATGTATTATGTATTAATGGCTTATGTATTCTCCATCTACAGGAAATGTCTACATACATTGATTAGTAGACGACGCACTCATGGTCGAATTAATACTGCTTTTGACATCAAAGGTTTGTCAAAAAAAAGAAAACATCATAATGGCAATATTGTGGTCAGAAGTATTAGATCATATTAATGTAGTGAGCAAATCTTTACAAAAGGAAACCATAGAACTTCATACGGCCATAGATCTTTTAAAATCACTACTTAAATTTTTAACATCACTAAGGGATAAGTTTGATGATTACGATAGAAAGGCAAATATGAAAACAGATGCACAATACACTGATGAAAGCAGTCGTGTGCGTGTAAGAAAGAGACATTCCGACGATGGTGATGGAGAAGAAGTTGTCCTTCGTGGAAGAGAAAAGTTTAAGATTGACACTTACCTACCAATTATAGATAAATTGCATGCAGAACTTTTTCGTCGTATGAAAGCATATGATAATGTTTATTCTATGTTTGGATTCCTTACCGAGTTTCCGTTGAAGACAGACGATGAAATAAAAGAAGCTGCTCGCAGATTTAGCGAAAACTACCGAGAGGATATTGAGACTGAGTTTATTAATGAAATGGTCAATTTCAGGTATTTTATATCAGAGGTGGATGAATTAAAAGCTTACGAAACAGTGCCAGCATTGCGATCGTATAAATTGATTTATGAAAATAAGGTGGAATCAACCTTTCCAAATGTTATGACAGAATTAAAAATATATAGATGTCTAATGGTCACCAATGCTACTGGGGAACGAACTTTTTCAAAGTTGAAGTTGTTAAAAAATTGTCATCGATCTTCAATGACCCAAGAACGTTTAAATTCACTTGCCATTATGACAACAGAAAATGACATTTTACAAAAAACAGACTTCAAAGATATTCTCTTAGAGTTTACTGCAAAAAAATTAAGAAGGGTTAATATTTGAAAATCAAATGTTTTTTTAACTAAGAATAATAGTTTTTATATTTTTTTTTTATAGTTTATTAAGATCATTAAAAAAAAAATGGAAATAATATAATAATCAATTAATTTTTCTTGTAAATGAAAAAAAAATAATAAATATAATTTTATTTATTAATATTAGTTTGTTATTATTAAAGTTATTTATTTTAACTATAGGGTAGCAAAGTTAAAGATGTATGTAAAAAATAATTTTGTTGGGGCCCAAAATTTTAATTGCCTAGGGGCCCCCACCAATGTTTAATCCGGGACTGATTATAGGGCAGCTTCAACCCTCCAATCCTATTAAAACAATTACCGATGAACTAGGCCAGAACAAAGACACACCAACTTGCGACCAACTTCAACAACCTCAACAACCGGCAGGCAAAACATTTAATAATGAATGTATGGAGTTGGTGGTACAGGTAAATTGTGCAAATTCAATAAATAGTTAACATCACAAAGCCAGCAAACATGTTTAAAGAAAAAAAAAATCAAAAATTAAATAAGTACCTAGGTAATATTTTACGCTGCAACTCGTTTGCGCACATTCAAATTTTTTTACCTGAAAATCGACGACTCGTTTGCGCACGACGAAATCAGTCATTTACCTGAAAATAGATCACTCGTTTGCGCACAACTACATCACATTCACATGTACTGCAGTACAAATTATCAAATATTTTATAGCAATATTATCTTATAAGTGTAGATTATATCATTGTGATTGTGTAGATTATATCATTTTGGATTTTCTAAACTACTTTTAGGATACTTTTAGTATGTATGGTTCAGTTCCAGTACAGTTGTGGCTAGTGTGTTGGACGACGCAAACTATTTAATATGGACGTAGAAATTTCTAATATTTTTGAAACTCGGCGAGGAAAACGATGTTTTAATATTGACAATTATAAATTTAGTGAGTATCGTGTTTTAATGAATGGAAATTTTAATTTTAGATGTACTAATAAAAAATGTCCTGCGAGTGTTATTGTTACCTAATAAATAAAATAAAATAATAAAAGGAACCAACTCTCATAATCATGAAGAGTATAATAATCGAACAATTACAAGAGAAATAATCAGAAGTACTGTTAAACGTAGTGCAGAAAACGATTTGTATATAAAACCAAACAAATTAATACGCCGTGAGTTACGAAATACAGAGAATTTTACAACAAATTTAGAACACAGTGATGTTAAATTGCTACGAAGGTCAATGTATGAAACTAGAAAAAAACACTATCCAAATTTACCAAAATCTTTTGAAGACGCAAGAAATCAACTGATCAACATGCAAAATGACATTCAATACCAAGGTAATAAATTTTGTTTTCTCAGTGATGATAAAAACATATTTATATTTACTTGTAAAAAAAATTTGGAATTTCTTAAATATTCTGAACACGTGTTTGGGGATGAAACTTTTTCATTTGCCCCTAATCATTTTGTCCAACTTTATACGATCCACGTTTTTCAAAATAATTTTTACGTACCCGTAGCTTATTGTTTTTTACGTAACAAGCATACAAATACTTACATACAAATGTGGCAATCACTAAACAATATATGCTTAGAAATGACGGGGATAGAAATTAATTTAATCAATTTTCATGCTGATTTTGAAAAGGCAGCGCATAATGCGGTATTGCAAAATTTTCCTCGATGTAAAATTTTTGGTTGTACCTTTCATTTAGGACAAAATTGGTTCAGGCAAATACAACAAAATAAAATATTATTATCTGAGTACTTGAAAGATTCGGAAATTGGAAAATGGATGAAGTATTTTTATGGTTTAAGTTATTTACCACCAAATGAAGTTTCAGATGGCTTTACAGATCTTATGGCGGTAGCACCTGGTACTGCAGTTAGTTTTATATTCTCAGATTACATTTTAGAAAATTATATCGACTCTAATAGCAATTTTCCACCAATCTTATGGGCTTGTGGACCAAATGGTAATCCCAAGACGACGAATAGTGCAGAAAGTTTCCATAAACATTATAATAGCCAATTTTATACACCACATCCACACATACATCAAGTCATTGATATACTCATTCAAATTCAAAGTGAAACAGATTTAAAAATTAACTCAATACAAAACAATGTAATGAATTATAAAAGAAAGGAAACTGTACATAAAGAAGAATACTTACAAGATATGTGGAATAAATATAAAAATAAAACTATCGACCGCTTAACTTATATAAAAAATATTGGAAATAAATTCCATCATACAAATTTAATTTAAAATAATAATAATTACAACGATACTTCATATTAATTGTAGAATATTTTTGTGTTTATATTTAATATTATTCATTATTATTTATTTATATTTTTATATTGACTAATGTGACTAATGATGTTATAACGATCTTTGTAACACATATCATACACACACACACACACACACACACACACACACACACACACACACACACACATACATACATTTTTAATCACGCCTGTTTAAAAGTTTGAAACAGACAGTCCTAAGCCTGTTAAAGTGAGAAGGAAAATGTGTGCGCAAGCGAGTTCTGACAATCTGACAATAATGATTTTTGTCACAGGTAGCCAAAATATATGTGCGCAATCGAGTTGTGTAGGTATTTTTGCGCAAACGAGTTGTAAAAAAGGTAAATGTGCGCAAACGAGTTGTAGCCATATTTTATTATTTAAAGAACATACTTACTCGTAAATAATATTTTACTATAGTGCACAGAATGGTGGTGTCCAATACATTCGGATTTTAATAGATTGGTGAAATTGGTCAAACCTATAACCGAAGAAGATATATCTATTATAAAAAGGGCGAAATATAGATATGCGTATTGGACCAAAGGAGGCATGGTAATCTAATAGGAGGATATTTTTTTAATCAATATTGAGCATACATTAAATGAGTAATTTACCATAAATTAACAGGTTCGCTGTTGCACAAGTGATAGAAGACGTTCCAGAGCCAATGCGTCGCACGAAATGACGTCATGCTGGCCTACATCCATGCCCATGGATATGGAAAAGTTAACTTCTGAATTTTCTAAATTGAAAAATATTTAGTTTAAAACTTAAAGATATATAAAACTTACTTGATACTAGAATGTCTACATAGTTTTTCAGATTCTAAAATATAAATGCATGTTAATGTGACTGAGATAAAACTGTCAACTGAAGTCTGAAGTCTGAACACGCTATGTTTATTGTTTACAATTACAGGTTAGATGTTAGAATTTAGTTTACAGGCTTGAAACTTAAAAGTGTAAAGAGTCTGTATACCAACTAAATACCAACAAAATACAAACTACATAATATAAGTATTATTTAATGTTTATATTATGAAAATAAATAAATGCAACTGGCGCCAACAGCCAACAAAGGACATTTATGATTCATTCTTTTACGTCATAATAGGTTATATTTTAATTTCATGGGAAAATAAACGTATTGTACACATATTATGGATGCTACAACAATTTCAGCTATAATTGCTATACATTGTAATCAAATGAACATGTAGGTATAAATATGTATAAATTTAGGTATAATAATTTGCATGAATATCCGTATACCTAGGTATACCTGAGTATAGTATGTATTATTGTCATACTGATAGTACTTATCTTTGATGTACTGATCTATACAAGCTCCAAGGTTAGGTCTATAAACCAGCTTGTGCTACCTCTATGATAATTGATAACGCTTGTCACTTCTTACTTTATAATTTTTATATGACAGTTAAAACCTCGACAAATGCTTAGGGCCGTTCTTACAATATCCGGTTAAAGTTAACCGACACTTAATCGGCTGAATTCTGCCGGTAATAAAATCTGTTATCAGTCGGTTAGCGTTAATCGACACTTTACCGGATATCGTAAGAACGGCCCTTAAACTTAAAAGTTAAATTAAATTAAATTAAAATAGATATTATGAATTAATTCATTATTTCAATCTAGCTGTTTTTATAAGTTATGGTAGTTAGTGCGTTTGAATTTTTGTTAACTACTTGTTATTGTTTGGAAATGTTTGCATTCGTTTTAAACT
>JANEHU010001360.1:0-149843 GCA_027563435.1 Nasonovia ribisnigri | reverse complement strand
TTTTATTTCACTCTTAATTAATTTTTTTTCATTTTATCTCACACGAAAAAAATGTGTCATAAAGCATTTTTTTGTTGGTATACCTAACCTACCTACCTATAATCTATACTCGCTACTCAAATAAAATAAAAATAAATGCTTAAATATTTTGCTGTTTTCAACATTATACCTATATTTCGTTATCGCAGTTAATTTTATATGCAATCGTTAAAATATTTTCGGGTAGAAATTAAAAAAAAAATGTAAACTGATAAACGCTTCGCTCCGCTACCTCTGAAGTAAGAAAAATACTTACCACCAAAAATCACTGTTGGTTATTTCAAGATACACTACCGCAGAACACATTAACTAGGTACCTTTTTAAACATCTGATTAAAAGTTTAAGCTTGAATTTATCTAAAAACTGGTTTCTAAAGAAACTTATCATACAAGTTATGAAAATACGAATACCATTATAGATACAATAGGTACCTACATATTATATAAATTATTAGGTATATGGTCAGATGTAGTTCTTCTTCCAAACAGATGATACAATTTGATAATTGGTAAACGATAAAATATATAAGAAAAGTGTAAACACAACTTGATTTATTTCACATTATTTCACATAGAAATAAAATATCCTAGGTTAAATAATAATATCTAAATATTTGTATCGAATTGAAATATCTACGATTCATAAAAAAATTAAATACGACTTTGGTAATTTAATTTTTGACAATTCTCAACAATTCAATTTTTAAGTCCATGTCTCCATGAGATACGAGATTTTAAGGCCAAAAAATCGGAAGCGTCAACTGTAAAAATGTTCAGGAAAGCAAACCAAGTTCGTAAAATATTTTTATATAATTCATCAATTTATAAGAAATTTTTATTTTATAAGTTCAGCAAATAAAATATTTATTGGGACGTAGTTTATAAATTTATAATATTTACAAATACAAATACTATAAATGTATAACATTAATGAGTACCTAGTAATTATAGAAATTATTGGTCGCTTACTTTGTAAAACATAAGTTATCTGTATTTTTTTTTTAATTTCATATTAAATGTATGATATAAATGCGTCATAAGTCATAATACATACATTTAAAATAATTATTTTGATTCTAGATGTCAATGACAATAGTTTAACTTATAATAATATATATGTGATTAAAGTTATTTAAATAGAATATCAAGTATCAATATTTAATGGCTGTACGGTACAATAATTGTAATGAAAACTAATAAATTATATAAAATTAAAATATGATGTAACCTACGTCATAAATTGTCTCATGTTATAAAATCGACAGTAACTATAATATCATAATTATTGTAATATAGTCAAATTTGATGCAAAATTGTACTGTTGAAATTATCAACATGCTAGTAAGATTCATCGATTCTCCATTCTAGCGTTTACATAATACCTAATATAAAAAATATCAGTTTTGCAAAAATTTAAACTTCAAACACGTATAACAAAAAATTGTGCCTACGTATTTTCATTACTTTTACATTTCTTTAAGTATAACTAATAACTTATAAGTTACAAGGTAAATTGTATTAAATGTTCAAGCTTCTTGACAAAGTATAATTATTCTTATTGATACTTAAAGAAATAAAACTTCAACAATTTATAAATTTCAAACACCCATAAATAGCTTAAGATTTCTGTTAAAATTAGTCTGAATAGTTTTAAAATGTCTTTTTGTATTGAAAATTCTAATGTAAGTAAAAGGAGATTGTTTCAAATTTGAATTTTAAGCGTTGAATACTTCCGTTATTGGTATTTTTTTTGGTTTTGTCTTTTGACGATTATTATCTAAATTAGTGGGCATTTTTACATTTGATCCCCTACCCCAAGGTACCAATTTTCCACCAGCCTCAATAAGTTCAAGAGCATTTTTACTCCTTCAAAATCTGTTGACAGATGAACAAAAATAAAAGAACGCATTGTAAGACCAATTACATCTATAGCATCGTTTAGAGTTTAAAATAAGTATAGTTAAATATAGTTTTAATAACGCTGAAGCACTCCCAGTATTTTCATTGAAATTGCGCATCATTTTGATCCACAGAGCATCATATTTTCGTTTTATTTAAAAAAAAGTACAGGTCTGTTCTAACCCCTACGCGGTTTCACATCTGAACGATAATAACTAACCGTATCTAATACGCGTTCGGGCGGCACGGCGTCGCATTCGCGTGTAAATAGTTATCGATTTAGCGTTTTCCTACTCGTTTACCTGTATTTCAAATCACTGGCGGTGAAGACATAGGTGACCGGCGACACGTTGGAATACATTATCACTAGGCCGAACAGCACGCAACCGACGAACTGGTACCGGCCCATGCCCAACGACACCAGCACATTGTCGATGTCCACCATTGCGAAGTAGAAGCACTATGCAGTAGTGTAGAAGTGTGCTCGGGTAACTCCTCGGAGACGGTGGTACGAAAATCGCCGAAAAAAAACGCCGGCGTCGGGACGAGCTCTGGTCACGACTCCCGGACACGGACTGCAGCGCTGCACTACTCTGCAGCAGGCGTGGAGCGCGCTGCAAAGCAACAACAAATGTTATTCCAACCACTGCCGGCGGCGAGTGCGCAAACGCGGCGCGAAACAGGTTTGCTCCGGGTTTGGCCGGAGGTAGACGTCGTGCGCTCGAATTGTGTGTGTTATTATTCACACATCGCGCACAAAAATATATTTACATATTATTATTATTAATGATAATATAATGCATCACGCGCGTAAGATTAATTTTTTCAGACGCATATCGCACTACACACGTAGTTTATGTTCGTGATGATAAAATTGCGTATAATATCGTATTATTATTATTATTATATCGTACACTCGTACTGCTTGATATTATTGCGATAGTACCTATACAACGTTACGACGTACGTGTTATATGTATTTTATGTACGCGGGCATCGTGTGCAACGTGTTTCTAAACTGGACGTTCAGACGCTGCACGAGACACACACACACAACGACATATTATTATAACAATATTGGGCCAATGAGCGATTCGTCTCGCGGTGTTCGCTGCGACCGTTTAACCATTTAATGTTTGCTGCATTTGCAGTGTTTGCACCGCCCGGCGTTTATAATATGAAATTCCGGATCGTCGCACTTATATTTTATTAAAACGCTTCCTTGTGCGCAACGCGAAATAAACCATTTTACATATTATTATTACACACGAGATGTGCTGTTTCAAATATACAAGGTAATACTGACGCTCGTTGTTTCCTTTAATGATGACATTATTCAAATTTTGATATTTGACATTTTTGGATATACATACTTATAAAGACCATATTTTCAAGTTTGACATTTTTTGTACCTACTAGATTTCCTACAATCTTTGGTTATTCAAATGAGGTTCACCCTTCGTAGTTCAAGGACCACACTGAAAAACATATTCCATACAATTTTTCCTTATCCTCGCTAGGACTCGCCCATCCGCTTCCAGTTCAACTTGCTCCACGTCTTTCGACAACTGGTATTCCCACCTCAACCATGGTCTTACGCATTCTGGAGAACCAAGTAGTATGTTGTATCCTACTCAATACTGTACATTATTTAGACAATAATTTTTTTTTAGTGTGTATCATACCGAACTCAAAATCCGAACGAGTAGTTTCTTAATTATTAAAATGTTTATGCTAAGGATCAGAGGTACCTGTATGGCTGTATAGTACTAAAAATGGTTTCATATAACTGTAAAATATATTATATTATAATATTGAATATAATATTTTTACATACTTGGAACATTTTTACAAATTATTTATATTGCGATGGATTAATATTACTAACTAAAATTACAAATTATTATAGTTCCCAATAATATGTTCCCATATCTTCCAAACGCATTACTTACCTACCATGCTATTATTCGACATTCGCAATACTCAAAATTAAATAATTCAGTCACACAGAAGACAGAACTCGTTCGAATTTTGATATTTATTCGTCAAAATGTTCAAAAAATATATCTGTTGAATAATTGGTTTTCATTTGAAAAACAGAAGTTTGTGACTCCACAGGACTACAGGAGTACAGGACACTCATTAAGTAGTACAAAACATCTCGCTCTGTAACATGATGCCCTTGTATCTAGTTTTTAATGTTTAAATTACCAAAATTAATTTTTAGATGTGGCGTAATCGGCAAATCACATTTTATTTGTTTGGGTTGTTTTAATTGCATACGTAAATTCCGCGCATCGTTTTTGTAACTGTCGATAGCAGTATAAAAGTGACTACAGTACTAATATGCTTATCTCTGGTAACGTACAAACATCATTATATGGCCCAAAGTGCAAACCACAATATTAACAATATCGTGATAAAACTACTGCCTACAAGCGATAATTCTGTCTAACGCATTTTACACTCACAATTATAATGAGGTCTACGTCAAATACTAATACCAATAATAACATTAATAATACTCGCAAACAAAACCTAACTAAAATTGCAAAGTTGTCCCTCCACTATTATAAAAAAAATTAGATTTAACTCAGAACATGACTTTCAATCATCTCTTCCAAACTCTGATACAGAATTTAGATCACCCAAAAAAACTATTAGGTAAGCCCAACCCGTAAATCGGTAAAAAAAAACAATGTATTCTTTTCTAAACCACTTCACTCCCATTAAGAATTCACAAATAAATCAAAAACAAACTCAACCTCCCAATCAACAGCAACCCATGGAAACTGACATTAGCTATAAAAAATGTACACCAATTTTCTTAGTAAATTTAATAAATTATACAGAACTTTGGGCAGAACTATCATCTATATTACACGATGACTTTAGTATAACAGGAAAATATAATAAAATTAACGTATAAACAGTTGACGACCTCCGTGCAATCACAAAAAGCGTGAACAAAAAAAATACGAATACTTCGCACTTAGACTTAGGTATGGATTAAAAAGCGAAAAGGATATATCAGCTATCGATTATAACTTATAAATATTAATTACCGAAACCAAAATCTCTGAAGAACTAAAAAAACTATACCTTGTACTCAATAAGTCAGAAAGAAGACCAAAAAATAAAAATAAGCTCCCGCACTGACTTCAAGCCATACAATTAAATAAAACAGAAAAATCTAATATCATTTTTGAATTAAAAAAATAACTTAACTGTATAATTTAATTATTTATAAGTCATATAGGGCTGGTAGGGTTCAAAAAGAGCCCTTAAAAAATGCAAAAAATACTCGAAAGACTAAAAAAAGCATTAAAAGTTACTTTAAATTTATTAAAAAAAAAAATTTCAAGTGTATTTTTGTTATTTTAAATAAATAGGCATTAGTATTATAATAAATGAAAAACAAAATTGTACAGGTAGCTACAATGCTATATCTCATCGACTTTTACCGTAGACGTCAAGCATCGCCTAGACTCGTTATCTATATAGGTTTTGATATTTCAACTATTGTCCGATAATATAATACGAATTACGAGTAGGTATATATTTACTTAATAATTTGTTACATTTATATAAAAACCATGATGGTGTGTAAGAATCTTACATATTAATCTTACTATCCACCGAAACTAGAACTAGAAAACATTCTTCCGGAAACCTCAACAAGCAAAAATAACGCAAATGACTCTGGTATAGTATATACCAGGGGTGCAAATCCATGGCACGCGAAAAGATTTTGAAGGCGCGTGAAAAATCAAAATATTTTTACTATATATACTATATAATATACCATAAACCCACGTCCCACAAGTTATCAAATTCAATCTCATACGTAATTATAACAAAAGAAAAAATAAATCCATCAAATCCTTCTCTATTTGGAAACACGCTATAATAGTCCATAATATTCACAAACCTGGAAAGCCAACCAATTCTCCCACAAGTTACAGGCCAATCAGCCTACTGCCAACACTCTATAAACTATACTAAGTGATTCTGCTGAAGAGCATAAAACCCTTCCTACACATCACATAGATGATAATTATCTACTCTTTAGTTAACACTTTACATCAAATCATCCCTCGTTCTGTAGTTTTCAATAATCAGACATACTGTTACCTATACCTGTCTTGTACCTGTCATCTCTACTTAGATAAATAAGATCCAAATTCTTCAAAATACATTTCTTATGATATGTCTAAAACCATCGTGGTTAATGAGGAGTCATTAGACCCTAAAGACAAAAGAATACGTCCCTCATAAATATCTGGATCAAAACTCAATTTAAAAACTTACATGTGACCACGGCAAACAAAAAACTCGGACGGAGTCCGTCATTACAATCTAGGAAGAATTAAGACTCACAACAGTTATGTGTGATCTCGACTACGGTAGGACATCCTCCTAACGGACACCGAGGAGTTTCAAATCAGAAGATCTTCATCATCAATACTAAATACTATTACCAAGTTTTTATTAATATCATTAAGTATAATATTATCATCAATATTCTTAACTTTAGTTAACTGTCCTATCATTCATATTATTAATAAAACTGTAATAAAAATAGTTTTAATAGCATTCGATGCTCTGAAACATTTTATAATTGCTAATAAAAAATTTGCATTTACTATAAATAAGATATAGTTAATATTAAAAAAGTAATAAATACAATTTAGTTGGTTATGCTGTAATGGCGGGATATGAGATATAATACTTACATTTTTCTTAAAGTAAATAATAATTAGAAACATATTTCCACGAAAATAATATAAATGGAAAAAAAAAATTGGTTTTGTGATGCAGAAATATAATATGGCATTCATTATTTAATATTGTGTAATTGTATGTATTTTCTGATGCATTATTTTTGGTATTTAGATTTTTCGGTTTTTCGGTATTCTATTATGTTTTTTTTCGTTTTCTGTTTTAATTTTGTTACCTAAATAATTGTATACCTAGTTTTTTATATGTACAACGTAGTTATTATAACTTTGCAAGTCCTATAAAGTCCTTGAAATATCTATTTTTATATATTATTTATGATATCGTATTTTACAAAAAATTAACTTGGTTTACCTGCGTATATTTCCGCAAAAAATTATTTCTTTGATAAATGAATACTTGGAATTTTTTAAACATGATTTTTTTTGCATTAATTATATGAGGAGGGAGTCCGTCAAATGATAGAATACAAATTACAATTTTTTAATGAAACTATTGTCAATTTCCAGTTCTGTTCGTATAAGGTAAAGTATTGTTCACAAATAAATAAAAATTGAATAATAGCATAATATAGTATATATTGTAAAAACAATTCGATGAATATTTTTTGAAATTAATAAGTAATAACACGAAAATGATTAAATTATCTACGGAAACTACTATAAATATTTTAAATATTAAAATTATTATAATAGGAAATAGAAATATAGAATCTGCTTAAAAAAAAAAAAAAATGTACAGGAAAGAACAAATATGGTGGGGTTTTGAGTTTATAAATAATAATACATTTTAAATGTTACCTTATACCTAATTACCATAACTGGACATATGGTTATGTATATTTATTATTTATTTAATTATTTATTCATTGGTTTCTAGTTCCTTATTACATTATGTCATTATGATTATGTCGGTACACCAAGTATTTTTTTGAAATTCATAGCACGTATTTAAAAAAAATATAATCTAATTACACGTTAAATAGAATATTTATGGTTCTTTAAATTATTGGTACAATAAGGTTTTATTTTTATACACTTTAAAATTTCAAAATACTTGAAATATTCTGTATTTACCTACATTTTATAATTTATCGGATAAACTTGGAAATACAATTTTTTTCTACTGAACATAATGCATTTTTATTTTGAGGAAGGATTTTTAAAATAATTAATTTACGAAATATTTTCTCCAATACAATTATATATAATATAGATATTATTTTTAGTACCTACCTAGAGATAATATGTATAGGAATTCCGGTAGTCGAGAATTTGAGATAACTGACAAGAATTAGAAATGTATACCCACACTCAAAATTTCTCACGTTAACATTTCTTTTGTATTATATTAAGACACATAAATTAGATAAGTAAAATATAAATTTTTATATTTAAAAATAAAAATTACGTGAAGTGATGACCATTTGATGGCATATTTAGGTAATTATACATTAGTAAATAATTAATGCAATTTTATGTAGATAATAGACAATAGTTAAATATGTAGGTACCTAATAGCCAATATAGGTACATTGTATAATGTATATAGTGCATACATGTACTTACCAGTTACTTATTACCTTATACATATATTTGTAATATGTACACAAATATAACTATATATATATACATATATGACCAGTGGCGTATTTACGGGGGAAGGGGGGAGGGGGGCCGGGTCTCGAACCCCCCCAGAAAAAAATTTAAAAAGTCATAAATAACTTGGTACGTAGGTACCGAGAAAGAGAAAATTAATTTTATATTATGGGTTTTTAATGTTTCTATTATAAAAAAAAAATATACAATATTTGTATAAATATTAAATAACTTGGATTTAACTTTTGGTTATTTTTGTCTAAAAAACTATTAATTTGTATTGATAAATCATAATAGTAGTGAAATATACATAATATAATATAAATAATATGATTATTACATTATTACTATTTAGACCCCCCCCCCTCCCCACAAAAAATTTGAAAATACGCCACTGTATATGACATTTACCCACGAGAGCGCATTAAATCATGATAATTAGAATAAGACTTTGTTATTTTGTTTTTTACACAATTTTAAATAGAGGTAATATAATAAATTTTACCAGTGTTTTGCGGTTTTCCCTTCGAAAATCTATGGTTACGAGGGCCATTAAAAAATGAATAAATAGAAATATATAATAGTACATTACTGTATCTTTGTATATTGTATATAATTAAACGGAGATAAACATTTTTATCTTTATAATTTCTTAATTTAATAGGATAAAAGCAACACTAAAAATGTATAATATATCAAATAATACAGATTTAATTACTATTGTACACTACAGCAATAAAAACAATAAAAAGGGGAAATTCATTGCATATTTGGTAGGCTAATAAAACTTATAGAGTTAAAGCAACAAAAACAAATAGTATACCTTTTTAAAATTACGTTCCTTATATTATATTATAATTGAAAATAAAGTAGGTAACTCAATTTTTATATTTATATTTGTATGTACATAATAAAATATTAAATGAAGCAGTGTTACATGTATATTATATTATAATCAAAACTAAATACAACTTACAAATATCGTTATTATAATTTATAATAGTTGGGATGGGTATAAGTCCAAAAGTTCTGTAATACAACTATGCGTGAAAAGTCTTCATAATTGTTGAATTATAGTTAATTACTAATACCATTGAATAAGTATTTAGTCAATACTAATATACTAGGTTTGATTTAGCCATTTAGGAGGATTAACCATCTTGAAGCAGTTCTTCTGATATAGGTATAGATTTGAAGTAAAAAACTTTAAAACTTATTTGAACTTAAATTCAATACATCATGAATGTAAAAATAATAAATATCATAACATTAAATGTAGATACGGTCATACGGATTAGATATAAAAGTATAAAGTGGATACAATAAGCGACTGTAGATAAATCAACAAAAATCCTAAACCTGAATCTTATGTACCTACCATATACAGCGCGATTCATCAAGCATACTCATCACAAATGTTTTCCTTAATTTTGGGTATTCGTGCATTCAAATTCTGAATTATTATATATATATGAAGACCATATTTTAAAATAATTAGAAGTATTACAACTTTTTTTTTAAAAATGAGATCGACCATTACTATATATTGTTGAACAGATTATTTTTGGGAATATGCCTACGTCTAAATTAAAATTTAAATGAGTAGTTTTTGAGTTATTTTATTTTTTTGTATTAAGGATATAATAGGTCCATAATAATTGATTTAAATTTATGGGAGTTATGATGGTTTTAAAAATATAATTTATTAATAATTAATATTAATTGATTAACATTTTATAGTTTGTAAAAAATATCTATGTAAGTACTAGATTGAATATTACATATATTTATATTTTTGCAAAATAATTATTAAGAACTATTATCCATTTAAGGTTGGTACATACATTTTAATCACTCATAGAGTAGAAATATTACTCGTTTAAATTTAGATACATCCACAGCAATAAATAAAAATGATCGGTTTAACAATAATTTACAGTCAAAAAGGTTGGTTCTCTTTAAAAAATAAATACGTTTGTAAAATATTGTATCATCACAAGACACTCCCGAAATGGTAGAAACAATTTAAGTATTTTGAAAATATGGTGCTCACTCCTCAAGATATACAAAAAATACCTGTTGAATCACGCTATACCTATTGTTATACGAACGGAAATATATTTCACAAGTATAATGTTTATATGAGATACAAATATACAATATAAAAAGTATAATTGTGTGTTATTTTCGAAAGCATGGTTCCCAAAAAATTAATTGAAAGATGATCTGCACTCTTTTTGGAATATATAGATTAGACGAGGTTTGTCTCATCATAATATGCTTCTATTTTCTACACATTTTCTAATGGTATAATTGTAAAATTATATGTGCACGCGAAACGTCGAAACTTATTTGTCACGAGAGGCTAGAAAGGGTAGTAACAATTGTTTTATTACATAATATATATGGTGTCTCGTAACGATAAACTAATTCGAAACATCGTGTATATTGAACAATATACTATTTATATATGTTTGATTGGAAAACATTCGCGAAAACCACCCTGCGTGGCACATTATAAAAACGTTTTGTGGGGGCGTAAAAAATATTATTACTAATAAGTAATAATTCTATTGTAGGACTAAGAGTTTTCGATGTTTTCTGGTAGCAGGCGGTTGATCCCGATCCGTTCGGCTTCGACGATGGTGTCGGGCAACTTGATGTTTTTGCTTTCCGGAAGCGTCATGGTGATCGCGGCGGCCACAAGCGCCGTCACACCAAACACAAGCATGGTCACGTAACTGCCAAAGTATTCAGCCTGAAAATTGTTAATAAAAAAATTCAGTAAAGAGGCGAATCATGAACCAAAAAACATAATATTATACTATATACAGAGATTGAGATGGTAATGATGAAACCCATGTCGATGCCGTAACTTCTTTAATGATATCTTGACTTTTTTCACTTATTTTGACTTTAGTTGAATTTAGTTACTAACTAAATTTTTTAGTTAATAAATTACGGGAAATATCAAATAACTCAATGACAGGAAGGGCTTCAGCCCGTTAGCCCCCCCCCCCCCACTTCGTAAGCCACTGAATATGTTTATAAAGTTTATACGAATGCATATTATACGATATAGGTAACTATATATTATACGAATATCCGAATGGTAAGATAAAATTAATTTAAAAAGCGGGCAAGTAGGCAAACGACGTACTACTGTACAATAGGTGTCGAGTGTACCTCGCATTCAGTCATCACTGTAATGTATAATACAGTAAAACTCGCTTAAGACACTCCCGCTTAAGACGCTTTCCCGCATAAGACGCTGTTTTCCGTCGGTCCCTAGACATTTCCTATATACTAGTCAATGTAAAAACCACCTGATAAGACGCTCGGTTTTTCTTTGTCTAATCGGATAAAACGCTCTTTTGTTCAGCAGATTACGATAAATTTTAGTAATTTTGTGAAAATAAAAATAAAATTTTTACTCCTATACGTGTTCTTATTGTTTTATTTTATCGCTATACCTATTTTATCATTACCTATTATAACAGTTTTACTTTATTTCATCTTGTTATGAGATTTAGTAAGTGTAACACTTGTATCATTAGAAATAATCTCTGATACGAACTTAGTGGAGAATGAGAAAGAAGAAGAAGATCAAGACTTTCCAGTATCTACTCCTACAATTACTGCTGGTTTGCAACGCCTATCGGAAATTCGGAAAGTATTATTCTCTGTAGAAAATTCCAAAGAAATGTTGGGGTTTTTTAACAAAATAGAAAACTTTCTTGCTGAAACACATTGTCAGAATCGCAAACAAACAAAAATATATCATTTTTTAATAAACAATAATAAAATATTTTTTTTAATTAAATTTGGTAGCAAAAAATATAAGTATATTATTATATATAATTATAATTAATTTATAGATGTATTTCCCATTAAATCATGTTTAATAATAAAAAAATAAACTTGATATTTCAATCACTTCATTTTTTTTTCATCCCCGCATAAGACGCTTTCCCGCTTAAGACGCTCGAGAGAGCTGGTCCCTTAAAGAGCGTCTTAAGCAAGTTTTACTGTATGTCAAATTTGAATTCAATGATAAAAATCATTGCATACGAAAATGGGTTTTGAACGGAGTTTATACTAAGTATATTTTTTTATGTATTTATATTATTATTAATTTATTTTACTAAAGGTTGAATACATTTTTGCATTTATTATATAATATTATTATATATTATCGTTATTACCTTTAAGTCAATACAGATCACAGACTTACCGTAGAACTGTGCGAATACATTTGTTGTATAAATAGGCAATACCTACAGACTACCTTATATAATTGATCTAAATATTTTGAAAATGTCATTGGTTACCTATAGTACAATTCATAGTATATGTAAAAGTTTCAAGTACCCACGAAAAATATATTACAATTACAATTTACAACAAAATAACTAAAATTGTTATTCTTCATTGAAGTAATATCTAATTGCATTAAAATTTGAACTTAAATTCATAAAAAAACATGTTTGTTTATTTTTTTAGAACTCTTGCATTGAGTTTTCAAGCTTTAGCTCTGTGTTTATATATGTATACAAATATACAATACACTCACATTTGACGAACAAATAGTTGAACGTGGACACGTGGTGACATAAGAGGAGGAAGCATTCAGTGACTCTATTTTAAAGATTCGAACTCATGGTATTTATTTTTTTTAATTGTTGATTACATTGTAAGGAGATAACGTTGCCAATTTTAAGATAACGAAGATGATTGTTTGGTAATTCCTTAGAAATAAAATACGAAATAAGAGTGTCTTATTAAAGTGATTTTTCCTATAAATATATAGGTAACATCAGTTTTTGGGTGCGGGCGTACAAATAGTACCTAATCAAGGCTTAAGTCTGGAGGTTTAAGATTCAGTTGACGGCTCCTGATTTCTGAATCTCAGATATAAGAATCTACCATTTTCATGTAATAATTGTACCAAGACAGCGTTTTATCCGAATCAAACACATGTAATATAGGATATAGAATATTAGAATATCAATATATTACATTTGATATCGTTATAAAGTTATAAGTTATAAGTTAACAGGCCTCTTAAAGTCCGATCGTTGAGACCGTTTCTGAAAAAAACAGTAACATAATGTAGTGCGAAGTTTTACATACCAGCAGCGTTGTCTGTGGCGCCAACATGGATCCGATCCGACCGATCATAGAACACACGGATAACAGAGTCGCTCGCATTCTGGTTGGGAATATCTCCACCGTCAGCATGTATATGACGGAAAATGCGACGGAAATTGCGAGTTTACTAATCAAGAATATTGATAACTTTAGAAGAAGTAATGCTGTTTTGAAAAAAAAAAACAAATATAATAATTTAATAGTGTTGCTTATAAGTTATAATAATAATATGCATAGGTAGGTAAGTATTGTATAATTTCATAAGTCATAAATTCATAATTATTATATGGCTCAAAAGTTATAGTAGTTAAAATCAATAAAATAGAAGCACATTAAAAGTCTGAAATATGGAATTAGGTACCTATTAAAAATATAAGAAAATAGTTACATTACATATTGATTAAAACATATTAAATACCCATGAACATTGAACATAGGTACAATTTAAAAATCAAAAAATATACACTTTTTTTCGTAAAACTGATGAAATGGGTAGGTAGCTGGTAGTTATATACAAAAATATACATTTTAAATTCATGATTGTACAAAATGGACTTTCAGCTTGGTCTGTCATATAAATAATAGAATAATAATTATAGAATAATCTGCAACTTCTTTAACTTCTGAGCTTTGGTCGTAATATTATGTATGATATAAATTCTCAAGTAACCATGTAGATGGTGGGCATGCTTCGTTTAAAAATGGTTAGATTTTCATTTCCTCAAACTTGATATTTTACCTAATTTCTAAAATGCATTAGGAGGCACCTATCGATTAATTTAAAATTATTCAGCTCAAATTAGTCGCTGAAGTCTGTAGGTTATAGTTGAATAGATATTACACTGTACGAGGGATTATCTATGAGCATAGAAAAATACAATAATTTTAATTGCTTAATAGTCATCATGATGGCGTTGCTACACGAAACATTTTACACCAAATCGATGTAAAGTATAGACTGTAGGTCTTGTAGACCTTATAAATTATAATAGTTTTTCCAGGTAAAATATTATTTTTGGCAGATTTAAATAGGAATCATGTAGACTTTTTAATTATATAGGTACCTATGTAATATATTGTAAATTTCAACTAAGAGGATTAAGTATAAATTAGGAGGTATAGGTACTTTCAAGTTTCAACTTAGGTCTTTGGTTTTAGGTATACTCACAGTCTGGAACTAAGTTGTATAGGACACTGGTGAAACCACTCAAGATGAACATGCAGGACAACGACATTTTTCGGGACATCCCTTCCATAATCAACCAATTCAACAGGCAGGCAGGAATCTCAACGAACGAGGCCAACGAGAAGTTTAGATACTTGTCGCCGGCGATGTCAGCCGCGCTTATTGTCAACCCGTAGTACACTAGCGTAATCGCTATCCTGCGTAAGAAAAAATAATATAATATATGCCATATCCATATGTATAATTAATAATTACTGCATTATCCTAGTTGTTTATATTAGTCATTATTATAATATGATAATGTAATCCAATCAAAACGGAACTTAAAATATAAAACTAGAAATTGGCCGTCTCATAAAAACATTTGAATGGTAATACCGTAATGGAGTCTAAAATATACACTGTATATTGTTCTCGGTTCTCAGTTAATCTATATGTACTATGTAGGTATGTGACTATAGTGTTTACCAATATATTTTCATCACCTAACCCCTTTTCCATTTTATGTCACCAAATAGTTACGTAGTAATAATATATTTACATTTAGGACATTCAAAAGCATTAAGATTTATAATAATTTTGTTTTTAAAGTTTTATTGTATAATTTAATATATTTATATATTTTAAATTATGTTTTTTAAATTTATAATTAAGACTCTAGAGGATGTTTGTTTATTTATCTCTATTATAACGGATTGATGAAATAATCGCAGTGGTTACCCGAGGTTCAATTTTTTTAATAGTTTTTGTTGATATATTTTTCCCTTCTACTACTATTTACTTTATATTTTAAAATATGAATACAAATTTAAGTTGCTGAATTGACATCAGTATATTATAAGTTATTACTTATCAAGGATCTACCATAACTAATTAATATCTGAAAACAATTTAGTGTGATCAAGTAGTATTAATTTTTTTTGTTTAGGTGGATTATTTCCTGTTTATATTTATGTTAGTTACTACTTACTATTGTGAAATGGTGACACATTAAACACAATTACTATTTTACTATTGTGCAATGGTCAGTTATTGAGGTATGCTCAATAAATGTTTTAACATTTATTAATGATTTATATTTTACAAGTACCTACGTGATCTAAACATGATCTTCCTATTTATTTTAATCTATATACCCACAGACTACCTACCTAACAAAACCATACTAAATATTTATTAAATGTAGATAGATATTGCAGTCTAAGTCCTAATATGTTATTAAGTTGGTAAGTACATCAATATTTATATCACCTTTCATAACACTGGTTGTAATTTTTTGCAACGCTTGGCGTAGAATATTGTTTTAAAATTCGTTTAAAAATTTGTTTGTGTCAATTTAGAGTATTTAATAAATTTCATAAATTGTGAAATTGTGAAATTAAAATTTCCTCTTTTTTTAAAAATAATTTCTAAAATTAGATTTTGTATTTAATTATTTAAATAAATTACTTGGGTATATATACTATATAGAAACAGTTTAATTGTTAATAAAAGCTATTGTATTTTGTTCTGATTTATATATTTTGTAGATTTTAACGTACAAATATAGATAGTATAGTTTGGTATATTATATTGGGTAAGGTTATACCTATTGTAGTCAGATATTAAACTATAATATACAATTAAACGAAATTCATCAGCATTTTTATTTGTTCTTTCTATGTTCAGACAATCAGACAATCAGACGTGTATTAATATTGAATATTTTATTAATGGTCTTTATTTAAATAGCAATCCATATTTGCTAATGAACCATCATAAGCATAATATTATATTTAGCAATGTTCGTTGGGAGATTGATTCTAAAAAAATGATTAAACGTTGTCAACAAGTGAATCAGAAATATATTCACGATACACCTATTATATGTAAAGGTATATTTTTATTTTCTTATACCTAGTTATAATTAAATATTTTATCAAGGTGAGGTTAATGATTAAATATACCAAACATTGACTTAGTATATTTAAGTTGTACCGTCTCTATAATACGAAAAGGTAATTACGAAATAGTAATTAATTTGGTTTGTATAATAATTTGTATATAAACTTCTTCTATAATTGATTAATAGATGGTTATAGTTTATGAATATTTAATGTACAAAACAATATACTTTAGTTAAGAACTTTGATATCAAAAAAAGAAATATTAAAAAACCTGATTTAAATCTGCAGTACATATATTACTTGTATTTTTTATCCAGCTCATCTTTTTTTACAAAATATTGTTTCATTATATACATGGGATTTATGTTTTTTAATTTATCATACCATAGTCCATATCCTCCAGTGGATTATTCAGTTCCCATCCGAAACACAGTTACGAATTACGAATACCTAATTACAATTATTACATTTTATATAGCTAAACCGTCGTATAATATGTTAGTTCCTATAGTTTCCTACAAGAACAATAACGAATTGATACATTGGTTTCTACACAATGATAAAATTAAATGCATTACTTTCTGTATTGTGCAAGTATATAAAATATGATTACATACAAGTATATAACTTTAACATAATCTTAACTATAGGTAAAAAAAAATATATATATAATTATGACTATCAAAAAAATGCATAATTTTATAATCTATTATTGCACCACTCATAATCTTAAATAGTTTAAAAAATATGATTAATGTTTAAATTTAGATAAATAATTTGAAATAATTATATAGGTATACATCTTACCACACGAGTGAACATCTGATCAACCTAAATAATATTGTCGGTGAGCCGATTACGTCTTTTAGAATATTAACGTATTTTGCGTCGTTATCGTCGTCGTAATTTGTCGTCTGTAAAGAAATATTTTTTATGCATTTTTGATTTTTTTTGATCTTATCACAACATAATAAATACTCTCGGCTATAGGTAAGTACATTTTTTTTACCAAACAATCAGATTCATTCACGTTATATGAGCAATAATCAGCTACGTTCGAACACGTCATATATAAGTAAAGATTGGTAAAATATATGTATATACTATAATCTAATATGTACGCATGTTCAATAATATTTGAATTTTAAAATAACCTCTATTTGTGCGTTAGGACGTAGTACAGGCAAAGACTTTTTATTTATACCAGCTATTCTCTTGAGCACGTCGATAACTCTGTCGTGTTTGCCTTGCATTTCCAACCACCTCATCGATTCTTCCGTTAGCCTATGTATGAAAAAATAACTAATATTGTATTAATTGCCGTTAAACAAAATGAATCCCAAGATAATAACCAAAAGTATGACAAGAACAGCAATCCCGGGATGTTGGCTATCTGCAACAAAAGTCTCCAGTCTTTCACTAAGCTGGCGATAAAAGCCACCAATATGGCACCAATGGGATAGAAACATTCCAGAATCGAATAGTATAGTACGCGGTGATTAGGAAGCACCAACTCCATCGCTGACATGTAACATTATAAACATATTATATAGGTACCCAACAAAATAAACTAATACACGTCTAAATAGTATACACACTGTTATAAATTATAATGAATAATGATTGACGATTGTAGATTTGAATATTTGAATAATGAAATAATTTCATTTCATTTTATAACCTTTTTAGTGACATAGAAAATTAAAACATTTAAAACTCATGTTTCTTAAGCCCTATTTCAGTTTGACTTAATCGTTGGATAACACAATAAAATGTAACTATTTTTTATCTGTTGATTATAGAAACCGTAATTTTTTTTTTTGTGTGGGTAAAATACTATTTGAATGTTAATTTATCAGTTAACAGGCTGTCCAGTAGCGTATAGTTGGAGCTAAATCAAAAGGGGGAGGGAGCTATTTAAATACTATATTATTGTATTACCTATACGCAAAAACCTATAACCGTCATTAATACATCACCGATAAAAAATTTAAAGAGAGGCGTCCACCCATGCCCGGGGCCAGCTACGCCACTGAGGCTATCAATGTTTCTTGATGTAATACTATTCTAAGCAGCTAGCTGTATTATTAATAAAAAATTAAACATTATTTCAGTTTTAATATAATATTATGTATTTTTAATGTTTGCATATAGTTAGGTATAAATATTGAAACATTTTTATGTATACAAGGTACAAACTTCAAAGTAATACCTATTTGTACGAGTATAATGTAAACTGTTAAATGCAGACAACAGACTATTACATATTTACATTACTGGTAGTCAGTAGACCTGCGACAGTCTACAATCAATATGAGTAATTTTATTATTGTATTGATTTATGATTTGGTTATAATGGTTGTAGGTACTTTTATTTAAAAAAAAATGTGTTATAGTCAATTTAAACATTATTTATTAATTTAATGAAATGTGTATAGTTATTAAATTAATTAAATTACAAATATGTCGTAAAAAACAAAAAGTCTACGTGCTATTTTGTATGTGTAAACATCTATACGCGCCCGGGTGCCTTCTCCTTTCTCTTTAATTAACTCTCGGTATAGTATAATTAAAAATATAGACGATGCTCCAATATGTAGCGGTTTTCAATTTTTAAACTGTTAAATCAACGATTTACTAATATAATATGCATTAATATGCTCATAATCTTTAAATATACAGAATCTTGTAAATTTAGTCAAATATGCAACATACATTTTTGTATTTAGATTATATGTACTTTGAAATTAATTTGTATCGAATTAAATTTTTAATATTATATGCAGCTTCTTAAGAAATATGCAAAAGCATAAAGTTCCGAGCCCTGAATATTAGGGAATATTATAGGTATTGAGTGGAGACTTTAACGTGTTTCCTTTGACAGCCAAGATAGAGAACAATTTTCAGCATTCTTTCAAAATGCTTCCAGCTTTACCATGAGTTCAGATGATAGAACAAAAGTTACTATACTTCAGTTACATTATAGTATGACTATTGACACCGTTTTTCAGTGGAAATTATAACATTTACAATCCCAAATGTATGTCTCATATCACAATAATCTATGATATCTGAGTTGTCAATGGTAAATGATCAAAACTACATTTTGTAAAATAAATAATAATTAATTGTTATGGACCGGAGTGGTGCAATGGTCGCGCAGTTGACTACAATACACCTTATAATATAGTAATCATTTCCTATTTAAAATGTTTTTTTTTTTTTAATATTTAATTCAAATACAAAATATGTATTTGATAATAATATGATCTATGGTATATTATTTATTTATATTTCACTTAATAATGTGCTTCTTGCTTCTTTATTCCTTTTTATGTTTTGTTCCTTTATATTTTTCTATAGTTATATTTGTAGTATATAATATGTTCTGTAACTGAATCATCATTACAAAGTAATTCGCAAGAAGTTGCGGCAGCGTCGTTGATACCACAAAAAAAAAAGCTATAGCCCCCCCCCCAAAAAAAAATCATCACGCTGCGCCTATGAATAGGTGCAAAAAAAGTGTGTGGTTCTCCGCTATCACCATATTTTTTCTCGTGTTGTCGTCCGATGGCGTCATACGGTTTCCAACTAGGTCCCACTCCACTAGGAGTGAAGACCGCACATGCAGAAGGGGGCTAGTATCATGCATATAGTAATGATATATAACAAAGATAAAAAATATCACATGATCTTCCGACTACACACTTGTGATAAGCATTGACAAAGACCTTGAGGTAATTTCAATGAACAAATAGAAAAAAAAAAATAATAATTGTTAAAGTTTTTTTTATATAATACCTATACAAATCATTTCACCTGAGAAGCGTTTAGATGTTTACACATGAAAAAAAAATACTTCTCACAACTTATTTTCTTATTAATTTATAATTTGAATATCTATGGAAAATTGTCTTACCTAATACGAAAGTGACTGTATAAACACCGCTAGAAACGATGGAAGACAACAATTCCAAAACCAAGAACATCTGGTAATTGACCGAAAACGACTGAATGATAGATATTATGGCCGATGTAACAGCACAAAATACCATGGCAAACTTTCGACCAAACCTGAAAATTTCCGACATTATCATAATCAGAGTTATTAATCGTTTTCAGTATTTTTTTTTGTATTTTTATATAAGAATTGATTTTAATTTTTCAGAAGTTACACATTTAGTGTACAATATTTTCACACATGTATCGCAAGTTGCAAGAACCTGTAAGTATAAGTACCTAACTTATATTTTATAAGTCTCTTACTAGTTACAAAGGACTAAGGCATAAGTAATAAACAATAAAAAAGTGCATTTTGTTAGGTGATTATACAAATAAAGCCATTGTTGATAAAAATATATATTTTTTATGGGTTACTCACTTGTCAGCAATGATTCCAGACACGGGTATGCCGATAAACTGACCGAAGTTGTTGACCGTGCCCACCATCGACAGTTTCCATTTTTTTTCCTCGCACATAAGTCCAAACTATACAACGTATTACAAAAATATAATACATATACATTATATGTAGTATGTACAAATATATTATATGAAGACACAGTCCGGCTACGACGACTCTTATAAAAGTGTTAAAATTATATAACTATAGGTATACCATATATATACTTGAATTATAGAGACACATTTAGTGGAGACAGTGATATAGGCTTCACTGCTTACATTTGTTAATACTTTTTTATATTTCGATTTATCGACGTTATGTATTGAAATATATTTGATTAAACTACCATTTAACGATAAAAATAACAAAATCTATAAACTACTATTTAAAACACACATCACTAAATTTGAATTGTTTTCCTGTATTTATTTTAACAGTAAATATTCACGATTTGCATGCGTGCACTCTTGTCCAACTACTACGCCGCTAAAGATTTTGTTGTTTTCGTATTTCTTAAAAATCTAACATAATATAAGTAGGTACCAACATGTACAGAAGACAGAACAGACTTCAGACACGTAAGAATTATTATAGTTTAGCAGGCCTGTATGTGTATAGACTAAGATGGTGTATTCACACGTTGAGACGGTAATCGGAAAAAAATCACCAAATCAAATACTTATTAAGTTATTTATAATTTTACATCTTAAAATACTCATAACTCGCTTTAAAATTAAAATATAATAAAAAGCTTATGATATGGCCTAAATTATAATAATCTAAATTTTAAATTCTATGAGTGGTCAATTCACTCTAATTTTTAAGCTCACATGATCCGTAGAGGGTAAAATTTTTGGCTTTTTTAAATAAGTTTTTTTTATTCTTTTGTATTTAAAATGACTTAAATATTTATATATTATACTACTGTGTAATTATTTTTGTGGACACACAGTATATTATTTACTGTTATATAACCTTGTTATTATTTTTTATCGTCTAGATAATGTTATTACTTCTAATTATAAAATTGATAATTGTAGTATATTACGCATCTTAATACTTTAGTTAAAAAATCATTTAAGATGTTAGAATTCATAAATAGGAATACGATTAATTTTAAACATTATATTATTTAATTTCACTGTTTCACTGTTAAATTCGTCAAATTGACATTATACTTATACTTTACTAATATAATTTATTACTCTAGGGTTTAAAATAATTAATAAATAAATAAATGAATTACTAAAAGGTTAACCTGTTTATCAATATTATAATAATATAATTATTATTATTCAAGTTTTATATTTTTTTATTATTATTAGTTATTATTATTGACAGCTGTATCTAATAGTGAGGTATAGCTTTGGGGATTTTTTTTCCTAGGTTCGTTGAAACACGCTTTTCTGCGTGGCGAGTATGCTGCGTATGTGGCGTATCAAGCCCCCCCCCCCCCGCGCGCTACGAAAATATAATATACATTGCCGGGCAATGATTGCCCTAATAAGCACTGTAGCTACTAGCTATACATACACAGCTATAGTGCTTATTAGGGCAATGTTTATTATATTTTCGTAATTTCATATTCGGAACCGCGTTAATTTTAAGGATATTCCGTACTATAATCGATATAAATTTATAATAATTATTATATTATACTTTTATAGTTTAAATTTCATAATAAACAGATATTATGTACCTCCGTGCCGATGGTCTTCTCGATGTCTTCGAACACCCATCCGTCACGGCACCATTCCAACGCGTTGCCATCGAAGTCGCCCGGCACGCACCGGGAACCGTTGGCTGGATTCCTGGAATACCGCTGACATTTACGCGGCAGTCCCGTGTCTTCCCGGTAAGGAGTCGTGAACCGCAACCATTCCGGTTCGTAAATCTGTTCGGCCTGATCGGGTGAGTCACATCCCGGTACCACGCACCTGTAGAAAATATACGGTTAGTGGAAAATGTGTATCGCCGACCGGAGAGTGTGGACCCTGCAAATACAATTGAATCCACTTTTCCGCCAAAATAGACCTTTCCGTCATTATATTAATATATTATCGTATATATTTCGATTAACTGGTGGTAAATGGAATAGTCGATTTTAGTGGAAACGGCAACTCTCGCTGATTAACATTCGTTATACTTTATGATTTTGAATAACATTAAAGTAAAATATTTCATTTAACTCAAAATGAAACCCCGGTAGAAACGAAACGATATAGTTGTGAAAATTGAATACAAGGTGGCCCGAAAATATTTGATTTGTGTTATAATCACCTGACAATTAACTTGACGACATTCATTAAAAGACAGATCGACGAACACTCTTACCATTGGAGTATTTACGATTAACATCTAGGGGTGATGACCAAAAAAAAAAATGTTGTTATATGGGTATACTACATTATATATTTTGATATTACGCATTTTGAAGAAAAAGTATGAATCATAAGTAATATAAATTAATTAATTGTAAATATAGTGATATACCTAGTGGAAATTAGGTAATTTTGACATTTTATTCGTTTCTATATAATGATAAACAAAGCGTTAAGCAAAAATGGTTAGAAAAAAAAAATCTGTACCCAGCCCAAAAACGGTAGACTACCAAAAATTCCGAGGTAAAAAAAGTCCATGGTAAAAAATTCCTAGGCATAAAAGTCCATGGTTAAAAATTTCTAGGCATAAAAAGTCACCACTGAGCATATATTTTACTATACCTGCACGACATTTTAAAAATTTTACTACTGTACATTATTAATAATATAAATTACCAAACTTAATGTTACACATGAATAACCTTTTTACATGAAAATATAAGAGAGCGTAATCTCTTACATATATAATATTATATAATATGTAGGTATTAGACATTTTTCGAAAAATGTTGCAATGTGGGCGGTAGGATATTACGAAAAAACGTCCCCGGAAAAAAAGTTTCACGGAAAAAAAGTCCCACGGAAAAAAAGTCCCACGGAAAAAAGTCTCTAAATTAATATTTGATTTAAAAATGTAATTATTCAAATATAAAATATTAGATATAGAAATATTATTAAAAAATATAAAAATGTATTTATTAAGATATGTACCTCTCGTAAAATAATTAAAAATTGAATAAAATACGTCCTATATTACCTATTTAAAAAATATAAAAATGTAATTATTCAGATATAAAAGATCTCTTTCTTAAAAGATAAAAATGTATTTATTAAGATATGTACCTCTCGTAAAATAATTAAAAATTGAATAAAATACGTCCTATATTATTTAAAAAATATAAAAATGTAATTATTCAGATATAAAGATCTCTTTCTTATATTTTGACCTATTTGCTTTAAAAAATTAGGAATATCTGCAGATTTGTCTTCATCAAAACGTTGACATAAAATGTTCAATCGAACTTCAATTTTTTTACCAGCTTTTGTTTTTTCCGATTAATTTCTCCTAATTCAGCCAATCCCATTCTTGCCTAATGCCTTGTCCGTTCTTGACACATTTTTGTTAGTAATTTCCAAATACTGGGATGTTTAATGCCGACGAGATGGGAAAACCTATTGTTCCAGCCTCCACAAGCATTATTAGTTCTGTGTGGATTTATTGACAGAGTTGTTATATTAACGTTCCATGACTCTGGTACAAACAATGGTGGTGTTCTTCTTAAAATTATATTTTTGTTTTTTTCTTTGTAACTTTCCTGAACGTACCTCCAACATCATTTTCATCAAAATACTGAAGTAGATCTTCTGCTCCAGTCGGGCAATTTTGTTTTAAATAATTCATCCCCTCACAAACTTTATCCACAGGGAGAAAAGCCAATCCATCCATCATAGCACAATATAAATTGAAGTTTTCGTCCTCTTTATATCGCTTACTCAAGCCAGTGGCGTAATTGGGGGGTCGCAAGGGGTCGCACTTGCGACCCCAAATTTAATGAAGGGGTTGCATAAGTATAAATTTGCAACCCCTGAAATTTCCATATTATTTATGGTTTTCGTTAGTAAAAAAATTTAAATAGGCTATAGTTAATATTTAGTCATTAATTAACTATGAAAAAAAAATTTTAGAGAACAATTATGTTAAACAACATATTTTAAACTGTTTGCAAGATATAAATGAACCAATAAACTTCACTTCATTTGAAGATGTTAGTACAATGTATGGTTTTAATGAAAGTGAACTCAAGTCTGAAAAAAAAATATTCAACAGGATGTATATAGCTTAAATAAAGAAAATACTATTCAATCTAAAATTAAATATATGAGATCAGGCGATAATGCAGTTGGGTTTCCAACATTGGCAAAATTATATGAGCTTTTTCTAACTATTCCATCAAATTCAGCATCATGGGAAAGAAGCTTCTCATGCCTTCGTCGTTTAAAAACTACTTGAGAATTACTATGGGACAATCCAGATTAAATCACCTAGGAATTTTGCAAATAGAACGTGAAAGATCGTCAACTATTAATAACGATGAAGTCATAAAACAATTTGACTCATCTAAAGTACCACGTCGTTTAAAGCTAACTTAGCTAACTAAAGCCTACTAATAAACATTTAAAATTCATAGTTTAGGTATTATAAGAAAAATTAAAATATATACTTGCTTATAACGTATTTTATATTAATAGTGAATTTAATAATATAATTATATGATTACGTATGTTAAAACATTGATTATTTTATAATGTTGTGGGGGGGGGGGGCAAAGCCTCCACGGGTTAGTGCATCCTAAGTAATTTTTGCAACCCCTGATGTTTTGCCCAAATTACGCCACTGACTCAAGCCCAGGTTTTGTATTTTTCTGTAAGTGCTTTGCGATAAATGATAAAAGCACTTAAGCACCCTCGAATTAAAATGTGTTCACCAAAAACTGTTTTGGCAGCTTTATGAACTGCGATTTCAAAATCAACATTTAAGTATAACGGATCTGGGTATAGTTCGCGATTGTTACACTCATTCAAAATTATTTTGAACATTTCTTCATAAGTGTGTTGCGTTTTTCGCTCAAGTAAGCAAAACACTGGCGTAATAAAAATGTAATTTACTTGGATTCGAATGACGTATAGTTGTAAGAAATGCTCGGACGCTAAACCAAAGTTCCCATCAATAAACCAAGTATCGGCATTTGCTAACTGTTCTAATGAACTATTTAACCCAAATATTATAAAATCGCTTCACTTGACTCTGGGTCATTATCTTTCAACAAAAATCATTCGTTCCCACAACGTGTCCATTCATCTAAAACCATAGTACAAATAATGATGAATTTTAACTTATTTTTCCATTAGTAATACTCCACATTATAAACATTTATTATTATTTATATCCCATAGGTTATAGTATTTTTAGATTCTGAACTGAGCGATTAAATGTATTGATTAAGTATTCGAAATAATGCATTGATTTTCAAAAGCACCAGGAAAAATAAAAAAAATTATTTTACGCAAAATCGGTTTTAGTTTTTATAAAATTGATTTATAAAATTTAAAAACTATTTTGTAGTAAGCCAAGCCATTTATAAATTATTATTGTAATATGTAATGCAAATTACCTTCAATAACAAGTTCTTGTAGACTATTTGGTTTTTTCGGGTTTAAATTGCTTTTTAGGTCACGACTACTTCTTTTTATTGAATCTTCGTATGGTAATTCAATTAATATCTCTTTTGGTACATTTTGTACAGCTTGAGCAAAAATTTGTCCTGGATTGTTGCAAGTCTGAAGTGACCATTCCTTTATCGTTTGTTTGATTTTCATTGCTCCTATTGCACCTTTATTAGCACCATGACAGTGTTCTTCTTCAAATCGTATGATTTTTTTCATTTTAAAATTGGTAATTAACATTGCTGTACATTTCATCGACGATTTTTTGGAACATTTCCGTCGGATTATACTTTGGCATATGTTTTTTATAGTATAAGTATACCCGTATAGTGCAATTTTATGATTTCCCTTGTTTGATTTAAGAAGTTCCATGGTTAAACACTTAAACTACACTCGCGTACAACTCGAAACTAATACGAAACTGGATGCGCGTATGATAGGTATCTGTATATGGTACCGTGTGGAACTGTCAAACTATAGATTATGTCAATTAATCGTCATGTACTATCTACAGATAAGATTTGTCAACCCAATTTATTTTATCAATAAAATAATAAGTATAGTAATTGTTTATATTGTTTTTATTGTTCTAGGGTATAGTGGAAATATCGTTTTAACTTTTATTTATAATGCAACGGGAAACTTTTGTGACTTTTTTTCCGTTTACCGGGTGGTAGGGCGGTACCTACTCACTTATATTAAATATATAATGTGATTAAGTAAGTAATACCAAACTTATTATTTATAAGAAACTTGAACGTTTTTTAGGTCATTTTCAATATTATTATCATGTTATTATATTCACAAATTCAAATTATAACACAATTGTAGAATTTGTATAAAATGTATATTTCAATTGACGTACTTGAAGATTATTGGACAAATGTTTCAAACAGCTTGAATTTAAATAATTAATAATTTAACAAATTTAATATTTTACCTATTTATTTTTAATATTTTTATTATTAAGACGTAGTAATTAAAAAAATGATGACAAAAAAATATGTACCATATTCATTTTTTTAAATTATTAACTATGTCAAAGGCAGTTTTAAGCCTGTTGAAACAAAATGGGAAGAAAAATGCTGGTCTCAACGGCCTGTATAAATATTTTTATTTTAAGTCCAAACGGGTCTTCAAAATTGATCCAAACTGGTTGTGTTTTAGAAAAGTTGGTCCAAACTGGTCCTGCCCCTGTAAAATATTACAATCGGACCCGAGTACCCGACCGCCATGGGAGTACGCTCTCTTTTTGACTGCACCTTACACGATTTCCATGCAAGAAACAAGAAAATTGAATTTTATTAAAATTATTATCATGTGTTTTCAAGTCTTAGGTATTAAAATTAAAAATGATAAGCATTTTAAGTATAAAACAATTGACACATTTTTATGATTTTAACGAATCTCAACAAAGGTTAAATTTCAAACATTCTTACAAATTAAGTATGGACTCAGACGTTCGAAAACATCGCTAACCCTTATTATTATTATTTATTTGTTTGTATTAAAAATATTTAACAATTTAACCATAATATATTTTATGGGTATCAAAAATTAATCATTCTTCAGTACAATTCTTTCGGTAGACAAGCGACGGTAGTACAATGATCTAAAATAATAATTTTTCGAACTATTAAATTTATAAATTAGTATAATATGACTAAGGCAATCTACTGTTTAATCGGTATATTATATTTTATTGTATATGCGATTACAATAATTTTTTCGCAGTGGTTATCAGATCTTTTATACTATTTTTTGATAAGCTACTGAGTATAATATAATTTAAGTTTCTATTCAAATGAAATTAATTAAATTCTCTATAATACACACTTAATTAGGTATAATAATGTGGTTAATCAGAACTACCGAGGTTGTTACGAGTTCATTATATTGTCGAATCAGAGGTCTCAATAATAAAGTAAACATTTTTTTTTTTTATCATAAATTCTAATTTTGATGATTCTTAATTATTAGTGATGATTATTACTAACCGTTGCCCCTCTCTACTTTCTAGAACAAATTCTTATAATTATTACGCTTCTACTAAAGTATAATGACGATATGTGACTGTTTGAGTGGTTATATTCACGAATTAACATAACATGGTTAGATTTATCTAAGGCCATTTAATTATAAGTTGGCACTTATTTTCAACAAGTAGATTTATGTAATATCATTTTAACTGAACTTGAATATTTACAATTTACGTACTCCAATCATAATAATTATGTACGTACGAAAACATAAACATAAATAATATGGTTTCAAATTCAATTTATTTAAGTTATTTTCATCAGTTTTTCGCCGATTTGTTAAAAATTTAAGACCACATAGGTACACTTTTGACTTTTAAATAGAAACTTATCATTTCGATTTCAGTGGTAATATTTTTCTGAAAATTAGGTAGGAAAGTTTAGACTTGTAAATTCAATTAAAATTAAATACCCACTGGTAGAATAAATCTACTATAAATCAATCAACACGTACCCACATTTTTTAAAATTCTTAAACATGTTAATAAATGAATAATCTTTATATTTAACTGAATACTATACCTACCTAATATTATTTATATTAAGAATGGACATATAGTGTTGAGTGGGGTGATTGAATTGTTATTTTTTTTTCGTGTACACGTGTGTGTGTTGTGGCAGAATTTCTAGTGGGGCACCCGTAGGTTTCTGCCATGCCCCGAAGTGGGGGATAGCGGCACTTGTTCTCCGGACACCGCGACTTGCCCGAAGAAAAATGCCGCCCAGTGACCGAGAATCGAAACGGCGACGGCAGCGCCGCAACCGACGCCTTAGACCGCTCGGCCACCTCGTCCCCACATTGAATTGTTATGAGATTCGGGGAATCGTTGTTAGATTCAGGGAATTGTTAAATAAGTTATCTGGTGTAGGTTGTTCGAAAAGCTTTATCTGAAAAGCGTTATCAATCATTATTGATGAATAGACTATTATAGAATAGATAATAGAGTATAATAATTATAGAGTTACAATGATTTTAGGTGTAGAGTCTTTTTTTCAGTGTAATAAATTAATAAATAATTTGTTATAAATTCTTTTGGAAATCGGTAAATCAATAAATTATTTCACAATACTAATAATATTAGGTATAAGGATATGTTTGGCTGAATATTTCTGTATGATAAAAGCAATAGAATGAGCATGTGTGGTTCACAAAATGATAGAAACAAACGTCGAATATTTAAATATATATAATATACATAATATATTGGAAAACAAGACTTAGAAGATTAAATTTTTTGAAATATTTAACATAATATGTGGTGCCAGGAGGATGCAGGGTCTGCACAGCAAAAGTGAAATTATTTTATATTACTAATTAGTGGCCAATTGGCTATTTAGCTATTACATAATATATATATATCACCACCCAACACCATAGACAGCGGGTCTCTTGGTATTGTAAAAGTATTACAATTTTATATATACCAAATCGGGTAGCTCGTTCTGAGATATTGAGTGTACTTCATTATTGAGTAGGTCTTGTAATGGACATGTTAAATTTTAATTCAATGATAAATATTATAAAACATCCTTCCTCAAAATGATCCTGAGCTGAGATGGCGTGTCAGCTTCTATTACTAAGGATATTTATTATTTATTTATATTACTATAAGTTATAATTTTTTTTATTAGTTATAGGTATAGTTTATATTATAATAAATTAAACTAATTTTAGACTCTGAGCGAAGCGATGCGAATGTATTGATTTTACAATGATGTGTGTCTCATTTAAATTTTTTTATATGTGACTATGTACACGATAAGTAGTCGAAATAAACATACGGATTTCTTTTCAATTTCAGTAGTTCGCAAAAGCCCCGGCAAAAACAAAAAAATAATTAAAACGGGAATTTTTACTCAAAACCGGTTTTTGGCGGAACTCCAGAATAAATAACCGTAGAAACATGTAATTTTGACTAAGTATATTAGCATTTTTTATAAATAGTAAAATTTTCAAAATATTTTGATTGGTTTTAAATTGTTTATGGACATTTTCGGTTTCCAATATTTTTAGTTTTTTTTTCTATGAATGTCAATAAAATTTTATTCATTGGGTAAAAAAGCTTCAAAATGTAGTACAAGGTTCCTAATACTTGTTTCAATAGTAGTTGAAAAATATTAAAAATACATTATCAGAATTTTTTTTATAAGTATTTAAAGTTTGAATTTTGACAAAATAAAAAAAAATCACGAAAATGTGTCAATCATTTTGTGTAAGAAATTCATAAAAATTATTCTTTTTAAATCTAAGATTTGAAAATTTAATACAATATTCCTTATCAATTTTTCTAATTTAATCAAAAACAAATCTCTACCGAAAGTTAAACTAAATTTTTATGAGTGTTTGAAGTTCAAATTTTTCCAAGATTAGATATTTGATATTCACTCCATTTCTCATGTAGCGATTTTATATTTTTATTGTAATTTAAAAACGAATAACTGTAGATACATGAAAATTTATTTGAATTTTTATATTTCCATTTTCTATACACCAAAAAATGTTGAAAATATTTTCACTCGTTTTGAGCTGTTTACGAATTTTTTTAGTAATTTTTTTTTATAAATGTCAATTAAATTTTATTTGTTGGGTCCAAAATAGTGAAAAATGTATACAAGGTTACTGATATATTGTTACAATAGCAATATTGAAAATACATAGGCACACATTTTGTTTATAAGTATTTAAAGTTCGAATTTTGACAAAATGTATCAAACTTAAAATTTAAAAATGTATAAAATGTTCAACTTGTACAACTAAGGATTGTTAAAACAAAGTTCCACTTAAATAGATAAACATATTACTTTATTCATAATAATATCGTCAAGTATACTTAGTAATATACAGTGGCGTACCTAGGCAGGGGCCACCGAGGCCTAGGCCGTGGTACCCCCTAGGAGTCTCCAAGTTGGGACCACAGGAACTTTATCATTACATTAAAAAAACTTATATTTAGGTTGAATATAATTTGATATGAAACACGAAAAATAATTTACAAAGCTTATTTACTTATCTTGTATATTATTTAATTATACATATACGTCACTGGTTTTCCAAATGGGCGGTTAGTTATAAGTTATAAGTTATAAAAATAAATTAAGTATATTTTTAAATCAATGCTTCTACGCAATAATTGCAGCACAGCTATTCTAAGTATATTATTTCTAAGGCAGTCACTATCATGTAGGTTTTGCAGCTCTATAATCTATTGATGAAAATATTGTAATTTGTACGCTATACATCGTCGTCTTCTTACAATCCCTATTATTATTATTGGGTACTAGAATCACTATTAAATGATTAATATTTTTATTATAATTTAATTTCTGCAGTGTTAAGGGGACCGGTGCCGGTATTTTAAATTTTCCGCAATTCAAAACAATTTGAAAATTATATTTTATATTTTAGTTGCCACCTTAATTCTAATACTTTTCCACTAATCTACTCCCCAATATCTATTTAAGGTGAAGGGAGGTGGTTGATACGGATCTGAAAAAAGAAGACTTCCTAAAAGCCACATATAACACTGATTTTTAATTTTATTTCAAATAGAGATAATATAATTTGTAAAAAAATCTTTAAATTGTCATAATTTTGAAAATATATCATAACGTTTGAGATTAAAATATTAAAAACGGAGATCAATGTGGCCTGCAGAATATTACTCTCTGTAAGTTAAAAAAAATTAACAAATTTAGTTGTTCCTACAGAACAGGGTCATTACTCCCGCAGAGTGGACAAAGTTACAATGGCACAGGGAGCCTTAAAGGTCTACTAAGTTTCTCGCTACGTCACTGGTAATATATCATATAGGCTGGCTGTCTTCGCTCAGAATCGTTTTTCGTATAAAATGATATTCTATCATTGAATTCAAATTTAACACCATCCATTACAGCGACCCACTTGTAACTTACAGTTAAACACAGTGACACTCACTTTTATATTTTATAATATTATATCATATAGTACATTAGTATCTATATTGTATAACTTTTATAATAGTCAATACTTCAATATATTAGGTGTGAATAGGTTTATGGTATAAATAACTTAGTATAAATTAGTATAAATTTGACATAAGTAGGTACATAGAAAATAATAATATATAGGTACGTTACGGCGAAAAGTTTCAAGTTTCTACGATTAATATTTTTTAAATTAAATACTAACATCGTTATTTTTCGTTTAAATATCTAATTTTGTCAAAATTGAAATTTCAAGAACTTTTAAAAAAAAAATTGTGCATAAACGTATTTTAAACTCATATAAGAACTAATAATACTTATGAAGAATACTTTGTATTGCATTAACACGCTTTTTGATAGAAAAAAACAAAACACCCTAAAAGTGATGGATAAATATTGTGGTTAAAGAGTTTTTAATTTGTTTTAAGTTGATGATTTTTATCAAATTATAATTGTTGAATATAACGCATGATATTTAAGTATGGTTGTAAAAGTTAAGGAGGTATAAATATAAAATAAAGAACTTCAAATATCAGCGAGTACCTCTTGAACTAGAAGTCTGCCTATGGTATAAATAATAGTATGATAATTATTTTATAAAAGTAATAATAAATTGGCAAACACTAGACAGAAAACGATTCTGTTAAAATCTAAACGTGCATGGTTGTATATGAGTGTTTATGGAACTACCTGCAAAACTTCGTAGAGACTCAGTGAGACGTAAATATGGTTTTGATATTTACCCAATGTCATTTATTTTATACTAGGTACTCAGTTTTAACGAGACGGGTTGTATTTCCATTCTCCACTCTTTAATTTTTTTTAACAGAACTTAAATATAAATGTACTTGAAACCGTAGGTATAGGTATAGCGTATTTTTATATATTGATACCGATACCTCTGTCCACTACTGCAGTATTACACTGTAGAAAATTAAATTTCAATTTTTTTTTTTTAATTAGAATATGCATACATTTATTGTTAATGTTTTTAGCAACTGAAAGTTAAACTATCAATTAAATTACTCACATAAAGATTAATTTTTAACAATTTTGTAGACAATTATTATAGAATTCTTTATGAATTAGTTGTTTGATTATTAATTATATTTTTTAGAAAAATCAGAAATACGAATTTACTAACTTTATGTACGCATAAAAATCATAAGCAGTAAGAAATCAATAGTATTAATAAAATGAAAAATAATGTTTTTAGAATATAAATACTAGTTTTTTTGTTTGGGAATTATAGTAAAATGACAAACGTAGCAGGATATACTCGATATTTTCAACTTCAAAAAAAATGTATTTAACATAAAATATGTATAAATAAAAACTATTAATTGTATATATTATATCTAGTGGGAATTATTGAATTTTTACTTTTTATTCGTTTTCACGGATATAAACAAAACATTAAGCAAAATCGGTTGGTAAATAAAAATATCTGTAACCAGCCAAAAATATATTTATGTTAAAATATTTGCACCTCTTTACATATAATATATAGATTATAATATATCATGATCACTGATTAGTATTTAATATTTTTTTGATATTGCAGTAATAATGATAAGCATTTTCTAGGTCTTTCTACTTTTTTTTTTCAATTTGTGTACCTACCTAATGTATGATAAAATGTTTGTCTATGGATAGAAAATCATAATATAAAGTTTTCCATAAGTTGTTTTTACAGAAGTTAAAAAATATTAAAATACATAGATGACATTTCAAGTTCAACAGTTTGTTTCCTATTTCCTATATTCCAACAAAAATAATGATTTTAGTTAAAATTTTCGAAAAATATTGAAGTATAGACAATAGTACATTATTCACTTATATCTAATATAGAACGTGAATGTGACTAAAACTAAACTTTATATTTATAAGGAACCTGAACGATTTTTAGGTAATTTCAAATATTATAATCATGATATTGTTTTGTTCACAAATTTATATTATTATATACAATTACTGTAGACAGTTTTTAAAATATATTGTATAGGGGGTGATAATGTGATATAATATATTAATGATAGTATTATCATTGATTATAAATACCTAGTAGTATTTATAATCAATGGCATTATTAAGGCCAGTATTAGGTACAGTAGTTCAAAATAAATTTAAAATATAATATTATAACTTATCAATATTGTTTTTTTTTTTTGTTATTTAAGCTAATTTTCTGCATTCGCTTTTTTTTTATTTATATTTTATATTTATAGATTTAATTAATTTAAATAAATAAATACATAGATATACATATAAATTATAACTAAATACCTATTTTTTATTTATTTAGGTATGTATTATGTTTGTATATTTTTTGTAATTCATTATATTTTTAAAAAAATTACAAGTCAAAATAGATATAGAGTAAGATTTGATTTTACAATTTACATTTCATATTCTACCAACTCGGAGGGTTTCCACACTAGTAATTCATGTTGTTAAATCTTAGTTACTTACTGTACAAAAATTACAGATTTTTATTAATATAGGTATTTTTACTTAAAAAAAAACCTCTCAAACTTTAACCTGTCAGAAATTGTATTAAATATAATATTTTACATCATATTAATTGTGTGTTTCAAATTGATTCACATTTTAATAATTTTGATTCCAAGTCATTATATTGGATTTAACCGATTTAGGTATAGATATTTTATTTTATTAAAATAGATACTCCAATTGCATAATATGTTATTTACTTATTAGTTATTACGGAGGCAGGTATATAAAAAAACAATTTTAAGTATTTATACCTTCTCAAAGTTTTATTTAAAGATTATTAAAGTAACAATTGAAACGAACGAATCCAGATTAACACGTTTAATATTTTTTTTTTAAGAATATGATGTTATAATATGATATTATAATATTTTGTACTTTTTATAGTTAACATTGGAACACTGAATTGTTATGATAAACGTCTTATGTGTGTATATACAATGTATAAATGTAAAGATTGCTTATGTCATTTTATAAAGTTATTAACTGTGTTTTATTTCAAGCGTTGTTACCTGTATTTCAAATCACCGGCGGTGAAAACGTAGGTGACCGGCGACACGTTCGAATACATTATCATGAGGCCAAAAAGCACGCAGCCCGCGAACTGGTAACGGCCCATGCCCACAGTGACGAGCACGCTGTCGATGTTCATTCCGATGGAGTTCAATCCGATTTTCGTGGAGAAACCAACGTATTTATAACACGATAAAACCAAAAAAAACTCCGAACAAAGAAAAAATTATTGATGGACGCGAAAACGTCGTATACACGGTCGTGGACGAGTAATACGCGTACGCCGACGATCGTAGCTGCTGTAAGAGTTAGCGTAATAACCGCTACTCGTGGCGGAAATGCAACAAGTGCGATCGAGTACTTATGTATAATTTATTATATATATATGACTGAAGTGGGTTTACATTTTATAAGTCTGAGAATGGTATATACAGGATGATTGACTAAGCATGTTCATCTCCTTTCTTTTTTAATCATGCAGTTATTCAAAACCTAAGTCCTGGAATTTTTAAATATACTTAATGACCACATTATTTTTAAATTTTAGATTCTGAGCGGAGCGATGAATGTATTGATTTTATAATGATGTGTGTTTTTTTATTTTATTTTTTATTTTTTTTTGTGTTGTCATCACCTTTTAGGACAGTAAAAATGCTTCAATTTTCTTCAATAGTACCTTTTCTGATAGGGAAGTGAATCTAGTTGGTACATTGGGAGGTCAAAAGTTAAAATTTCCCAATAGTTTTCAAAAGCGCCGTGAAAAACAAATGAAAAATTAAGGGAAAAACGAGAATTTTTACGGAAAACCAATTTTCGACAAAATCGATTTTGGTTTTTGGTATAACTCTAAAAGAAATGACCGTAGATACATGACATTTTGAACGAATGTTTATATATGCATTTTCTACACACCATACATTTTCAAAATATTCTGACTTATTTTGAGCTGTTAACGGACATTTTCAGTTTCCAATTTTTTTAGTTTTTTTTTCTATAAATGTCAATAAAATTTTATTTGTTGGGTAAAAAATCTTGAAAATTTAATAGTAGGCTTCTAATATACAGTTTCAAAGGCAGATAAAAAATATTAAAATCCGTAGTCACAATTTTTTTATAGGTAATCAAAGTTCAAATTTTGACAAAATACGTAAAAATGATGAAAATGTGCAATTTATTTTGAGTTAGAAATTCATAAAAATTTTTCTTTTTAAATCTAAGGTTTGAAAATGTAATACAAGGTTCTTCATAAGTTTGCCTAATTTTATTTTAATATTTATATTATATTATAATATATACTTAACATATGTATATACCTATGTATGATATCTCTATTTTTATGTATATAGTTGTTTGATAAATTTGTATATATGTATACTTATAAATGAATGTATATGTTATATATATAGCCATATAGGGAATATAAAAATCATGGTTCGTGACATTCGATTAAATTACTTTTTGTTTGCTTATAAGGTAATCTTGTTATTTTAAATGCAACATTTGTAAATTCGGCAGAAATTTTTACCTACCTCTAATATCTGACCACATTTAATCAGTTTAAAAATATGAGTGTGCAAACATTTCGTGTTAGACAAGTGTACCACTCACCACTTTAAATTATATTTACATATTTTTTATTGTAAGAACCAGGCAATTTTAATTTCTTAAGTGTACTAAATTACTGGATCCTTGTAAAATATTAGCCATTCTTGTTTTAGTTTGTAGTTTTAACTGTAAAAGATATAACTTATACAAATAAATATTTGATAATATAAAAAAACAATTTTGTTTGCCAAAATCTAGATTTACTGGAAATTAGTAAACTACTATAAGCGTTTTATACACTTTAAGTTAAAAAAGAACCAAGAATTTTATAGCACCTACCTATCCGTTATGCAATTGTAATAATGATGGTCATTTGAGTGACTGAATATTTTATTTTTTTTTATATTTAGGTGTTTAAAAATGGTGATCTCCTCAATAATTGTAACTACTTTCTAAATTTGCATTCCGTTTGCGTACATATTCAGAAAAATGTGACCTATTTGTGCACATTTGTATAAACCGTTTGCTCACACATTTTTAAAAAGCGTCATGACTGGCATTTGTGCAAAACTTATAAAGTATAATTGAGTTAATCTAATTTTTAAAATAATATGACAATATAAAAAAAAAAATGTAATCAAAATTTTTTATTACTATCTGTTACAAGTTTGAACAAAAACTATAAAAATAGATAAAATAATGATTTGGAAATAATAGAGTGAATATACACAAATATTTATAAATGTACATATAACACAGATATGGGTAGTTTTCCAAATAAATTACTTCATAACAATACTGATTACTTTGTATTTAGGATCATTTTTAAAAATATTTTTTTTTTATTTCTATAAAAAAAAAGGCTATTTTTATTACAATAGTTTATTTTATAAATAATTTTTCGGAAATTATTATACTACATTAATGCTATAGGCACATATTTTAAATTAACAACTTAGTCTTATGTTTATTTTATTTTTATGATTAAAAACTTTTTTTCTGTTTTATTTGAATGCGTGTGTATTTCTTCCCAATATGTGGAAATATACTAAACTATAATAATTTTAACCTATAATATTAAGCATGAGAAAAAATCAAGAACCTTTGATACGTTGAGCTTATATTTGGGTTCAGACTTCAGAGTGTTATTTATTAAGTAGGTAAAAATAAGAAATAATAATTTACTACCTTAAATAGGTAACAGAGATTTAAAGGTTACATACATATATGTCTTACTGTAATCATACAATTGCAATTGTTAAGTAAACAAATACAATTATTTGTTAAGTATTTTGGCACATATTTGTTGACATGTGAATATTTAAAACTATAGATCGGAAATACCTTAAATAGAGAAAATATAAAAAAACAATTGTGGACACAAATAATTGAATTTTAAAGATTTATTCCTAATACTTTTTAAAATTATTTTACCTATGTCTGCATGACTGTATGTTAATAACTAACACATAATTATTAAATAAAATGTAACATAATATCTAAATAAAACAACTATTAAGAACCGGTTAAATCCATTCGATACTATGACGTACAGTAGAACGGTGTATGTATTAAAAATGTTATTGGTATAAATAGATTAAAATTTATCTAAATTTAGGATAGCGTGGTAAATAATAATATACGTGGTGGTAAAAAATCCCTACGATTATTTTTAACTAAACATTTAAGTTGAAATTTGAACTTCAGTTGATCATACAAAATCAAGATGGCTTTTTGCAAAGGTTTTTTAAAGTCCAGTAAGAATAATTTATGAGGAATCTTGTATTTTTCGGGCTTTGGGTATTTAAACTAAAAATTTTACTTATACTATATTTACATAAGTTCTGTGTACCTATTTTAAATTTTTAACCCTACAGAGACTGACTTTTTTTAATTATTGTTGAAAAACAATTTTTCGTTCGAAATTTATTTTTACTTTTGACTCCCTAAACTCTACCACCTAAGTACCATCTAGATTATCCAGTTTGTTACGAAAAACCACACTCAAAATTGATTTCGAGCAAAAAATTGTTTTTCAACAATAATTAAAAAAATTTCCGTCTCTATAGGGTTAAAAATTTAAAATAGGTACATAAATAAACTCGTGTAATTAGTAATACCATCTATTTTCGTGTGAATTTTGTTCGATATCACTTTATTAATTATTATTTTTCAGTAGATAATGTAGGTACCTATCAATTATCATAACTTTATTAAAACCATTTAATTAGGTACCTACCTAATAAATATTTTAATTTTAATAAACGTGAAAAGACACGGGTATTAATAGATTTTATAATTACGTGTATACGAATCCTAATAGAATCTTAAATATTAATAGAATAAATTGAGCATTTAATATTTTAATGCTCTAAAACACCTGGCCCTGGTTGGGTGAAAAGTTGATTCATTTAATGGTTCAATAAAATATAATGGACAATCATGGGCCACCAAACCATGTTTAAGTCGTTTAAGGGACCATTAGCTTACTACTGGTTCATAAAATTTAAATGTTTAGACATTAATCATGTAATCCGACACACGTCTTTTGATTTATTTTAACTATGATAAAATACTTTTTTAACCTATTCTTTACGCACTCTCTCGTGCAGTATGTATATGACAAGATAATAGGTACATGTTATAGATCTATCATATTTTAAATACAAGTCAATAACTATAATTCACTTAATTCATATTAAAGAAGGTTATTGGTTATTGGTAAGGCATATTGAGCTTTAAAATAATTTAAATAATAAAATTGAACAATTCAGCCATTCTGGTATTAACAATATTGATGAGGTCATTAAATATTTAAGTGTGTATTATGAAATAAATTTTTATATTACATTTGTATATTTACGATTTACATATATAGATAAAATAACGTTAGGTATTCTTCCTAAACAAACAGTATGTTTAAATATTGAAAATAATTGTGCTCGAGTTAATATTTTAATTTTTATGAAAATCTCTTAGTATACCATCAAGTATATAATATTAATAATATAACTTATTAATGCGATAGGTACCTACATTAGTAGTTATACCTAACATTACATATTTACATAAGTACCATCAAGTTACTATGAATCAATTTCTTCGATTTTACTACACAACCGATTAATAATCGTATCAATAGAACTTAAAATGTTGGTATATAAAACACGATATGTAAATAGGTACTTATAAATTTAAAATAAAGTTGACCGACATTTGACAATCAAGCCAATAGTAATCCAACGATTTCAGAATCTCAGATATTTGATTAACGATTTTATTCAGGATGTTCCAAGCACGATAAATAACGCCTATATAATATTATAAAGTGTCGCACAAAGCGTTACGCAATTATTTGAATATACAATTTGTATAGTAATTTGCTGTTTAACCAGATTTTTCCCGGGAAAAAATTTACAAATATAAAACACAGTGCTATAATATAGTATAAAGGTGTATCTCGGTTTTAGTGTAGGTACCTTAGTTCACGGGAAAATCGGCGTCGATGTATCTCACTTTGTGAAATAATTCGAATTATATATAGACTGCAAGCAACTGCAAGAAGCTAATTGGATTTAGCACTTGGTATATTTTTTAACTACTCTCTAAATTTTTATGATATCTCTTAAAACAACCCCTGAAATTTTAGGCAAAATCGGTAAGTACTTAGTTTTTACCTACATAAAATAAATAGGTAAGCTTCAAACATACATTTGATTTTAAGATATAGTTTTTTTGATCGTAGCTAATAGCCATGCAAACTATATGGATAATACTTGATGCATGCTTTTACTTCATCAGCCCGATTAACAAATAACAACCATTTATAATAAAAAAAATACTAATTTCTATGGCATAGGTACTTCATATAACATAATATTTAATGATAATAAAACATATTTTATATTTTAGTCGTTAATCTTCAAATCATTGACCCTCGTAAAAATGTATTATTATGAATTTCATCTCGATTTTATGTAATTTCGTACTGATAACAATATTATTAGAATTCAATTATATTTTCTAATTAATCGATTATATTTTTGTTTGATCATACTGTACACAATGATAAAAAAAAAAAAAAACAAGGAAATCGCCCTGTTGATTTTTATTGTTAATTTGTACTTCTATTGCGATAAATAAAACGCTATGCCAGATCGGTTGGAAAGAAAAATTGTTTCCAGCCCAAACATGTATCCATGAAATATCGGGAAATTCGCTCAACGTTGGACTATTTTTTTCCCAAAAACAAATCCTATATTATTTAAACTCAATACTCATTATGTAATTTTACTATAGCTGACATTAGCTGCATGTATATTATTACCTAGTTATAATTGTATATTTAATGTTTTATAATACTACCTAGTTACTTGCTTAACTTTAACCGTTTCTAAGTGTATATGTATTATTAATGCTTACTCGGCGAATACACTACTATATAAACATATAGCATAATATAATATATTTAATAAAATAAAATTGGTTTTTGTTATTAATATATCTATAAATATTTTATGGATCACCTGGTTATAACTGTCAATGGCGTAGTTATGATTTTGTTCTTGGTGGGGGAGGGGGATAATTTATTAGGTAAACGTGTATTACATTTTAGACCACGAATTAAGGTATATCTTAATATTCGTGTTTTAGACCTAACGAACATTTTATTATAAAATATTTATATGTCTATGGCTATTCTGTGTCCTTATCATTATTTTATCTGTTATCACTTAACAATATTTTTTATTTTTTTTAATAATATTATAATATGCAGATTATGTACATTGTGGTTGTATACTTGTACCCGACTTGAGTTACTAACTTAGTAATTAGTATTCGGAAAATATAATTCGTTTTAATATTATTTCATATTACATAATGTATTTTTAATTTTTTTTTATAGGTTTAAAATTAACGTTGAATTAGTGGTATTAGGAAAATTAATTGTAACTATTTGTTGAAGTTTAGTCGTTTCAAATTTCTCAAAAGTTTGCTTTAAGTGTTAGAAAAATCATCATTCTCACATTCAGCCATTTCAATGATAAATAAATGTGGTTCTAAAGGTCCACCTCCGTGCGTTACTACTACTATATTCTTTAACAATGATGATTTTTAGGTTAAAAATCTCCAGATGCTCACATCCAAAATTTAGTCTTATTTGTGTACTTTGGCTACATGGTGATATTTAATTTAATCATCTAGTTGATTTTTATAGGAGAACACCGACTATAACTTCCATTGTAGATGTTGGCACAACTTCCACAGAAATTTTGAGTAAGAAAAATTAGTCATAGCCCATAGGTATACGATTTGGATTTAGCCTGTTAATATACAACACTTTTGGATGGAAAATATGATGTTGGAGTGGTTTTTGTTCGGACAATTTATACCCAATAAAAAATTATAAAATGTTTCCACAGTAAGAATGCAATGTAAATTCTAAGCTAAATTTAATAATAGTATTTTAATATTTAATTTTATTTAATTTTAATCTATTAATAAGAAATAGGAATTATTTAGTATTTACAATAGGCAATGCATTTTTACTATGAAAAATCAAGTATTTTTTTTTAATTTTAACTTTATGTGCTAACAAACAACAAAATAACGTAACATTTTTATTTGGTTTCAATTAAATGTTTAAGACTATATTCTAAATTTAATAAATAATGTGTTGTTTTGGTTTTAGAGGAATGAATAATGTACAATGTACTTGCTACATGCATACTATAATTTTACCTGGATGGTGAGGAGCTGTGCTTTTAATGTAAACTATTCTTAATAGTGATTTAAAATCTGAAGCAACAATCATGAAAATTCATCCTCATAGGTAAATTAATCATTACAATAATTATTCCATGATATCGTATAGGTATTATTTGTTTATTACTAACATGGACTATGTCCCAAAACTCAAAAGGCAATATAATATATTATATTTGAACATAGTTTTTTCAACACTAATCTATAAGAAATGTATGCTATTAAATTGGAATTTTCTTAGATTACTATTGAAAAATCCCCAAATAAATTTGAATATACTGTTAGGTCAAGGTCTCAGAGATATTTATGGTACCTATATAGTGAACAAAAAAAATTTTTGAGGAATATTTTAAAATACTCTTATTTGTTATATTCAATTTATTTCTTAGGTTTGATATTGGACATTGGTCATTGGTGAAATTGTAATGGAACATATTTGTTCAATTGACAACGATTAAACAACTGATATACTAAAAAAGAATAGATATGTGTAGAAGTTTGTTAATTGATTAATTTAAAGAATTAACAATGTGTGTAAGTTAGGCAGTACTACAATCTTAAAATGAGATAACTAATGGTAAAATATTATTACAGTAATTAACACTTTTTAAAATTGATTTAAACTAGAAATAAAAAAGTATTTTCTATAGTATTTGATAGGGTTATCTATATAGGTTGGTGTATACTGTGTTATTGTTTGTCTATGCAGCCACCATGGTGAACTAATAGCACTAACAGAGTCTGGCCAGAGATATGACCAAGTTCTGTATGCACTATGACATACATTATATGGAGAATCGAGATTCACGAGATTTAAATCCATTGAGGAGCAGCCTTGGTATACATAAATGCAATTCAGAGAGCAACTTAGGAATGAAAAATTGTAGAAAAAAAATTTGAGTGAATACTTTTATGTAGGTACATTCTATTTTTAATGTGCGATTTTCAGCAAAGGCATATAAATACGTTTTTTCTAATTTCAATCTCTTATAGTTTTTAATTGTATTGGTATTATATGATAATAAAACACAAACAAAGAAACGCTAAAAGAATTTGCAGTAAAAACATATATATACATCAATGCTCCTCAAAGGGTTGACATACAATAACGTTTATAACTGCATATTGTCAATTTATAACCTAGTAAATACATTTAACCTTATATGTATGAATACTTTTGTTGATACTAAAAAATAAACACAATATAATATGTAATGAATTTGATTTCAAGTTTATAGGGTTGGAAGGTATAGCAGGATACATTAAATAAATAAATGTATTTACTCTGTGTTTAAAATTCAGATTATGCTGTGAATGCAAAATAAAATAGAATAGGTATTTAGAAATTTTGTGTTGTAGGATGGATGCAACTAAATATTTATATATTTAAAAGAATTAAAAAATGTATTTTTTAATAAGTATGACATTTTAAATGATATTAAAATATATAAATGCATTTAAATAAGTATTATAAGTTATAACTATTATTACTTATTATAATACAATTAGCAAGCTAAAAAAGTTCACAATTTACTTTCTTGTTTGTAATAAAAACTGTAAGCGAAATGTAAAAGAAATTAAATTTCCAGTTTCAGGACAGTGTATCACAACCTCAAGTTCAATACCATTATCATTATATGAATAATTCTTGACCATTACACTTGCTATTATTTTTTAAATATGAACTTATTAAATTAATAGAATTATTTAGATGATTTTATTAACCTACACGGATATACGCTTATAGTCTATACCCATATTACAATTATTCTTAATAGTTCACAAGTATTTAAGTCATGAGAGCCCACCTAGTAGGGTTTCTAACCTGTTTAATGAATTTAACAGTAATGTATCCTAGAAAAAAATATGAATTAAATAGTAAATACAAAATAATAATAAGTCATTTTTAATGGCAATGATTGTAGACATGAAAATCCATCTTGTGTGTGTTCATAACAGCAATGATTCATTTATTCTGACATTTTTTAAAATTAAATTATATGCATATTGTTAGTAATTTAAAATTTAAAAATAAGAGTACAGAAAATTTAATTTTTAAACAACTAGTAAAACAAAGCGTGAAATATTAAATAAAAAGTCTCAAAAATTATAAATATTTATATTTAAAGAATATTAGGTATATATTAAATAATTTAGAAACTTTTTCCTGTCTTGAAACTTTCTTGTTAAGAACACTAACAAGGCACATTTTCTGATTATAATTTGTTTTATCATACATTTTATAGTATTATGTTATACACACAATGTCATGAACTTGGGCCTTGTTACTACATTCACCAAATAGGTCTTATTTATAATTTATATACATGCCACATCCAATATATGCCAATCTGTGAAGAACTTAACTGTGGTATTGATTATGACATATTATTGTAGTAGTGTACATTAAAAAATATAATTTTTTTTTGTTTTATCATCATAGTCTGATTTAAAATTTTCATAAAAAAATTGAAGCATTATTGAAAATCGGTAACATACAGTACGTAGAACTATAACATTAAAATTATTTTTATAATTTTCTTTAAAAAAAATAATAAGAATTTTAAAATCCATTTTACTAGATGTATTGGGTTTTAAAAGTAACATACATATTATATAATATATTCCTATTTCATAAAGGTTCAAATAAAAGTTTAATTGTTGATTTAAAATTAATCTTATAGCACCAAAAGTAGAGAAAAATCTGTATATTATTGATTGTAAAGTTGCAGATTCTAATTCAGTTGATATCTAATATTGAGCATTATGGTTGTGGGCTTATGGCCCTAAACAACAACTTGGCTCGGAACATCTGTAAAGCGATTGAAAGTATGCAGTTATTAGATTTGATGTCAAATGTAAAATCCAGTTAAAACCAGGAGATTTAGTATGTGATAAGAAAAAAGACATAAATGATCTGTTAATCGTGAGAGAAAAGGAGGTTATGTGTCTATTGGAAAACTTACAATTTCTGGACATGAAATGATGTTGATTGTTGGGTAAAGATGTCTTCAATAGTTTTGTTTATATAAAACTAAATAGTGAACAAAAATTTGATAGTTTTAAAAAAATTTGATTGAAAATTGAAATATGTAAATTTGCAATATTCTATAAATACTAGTATATTAAATTTGTTTATTGTGAAAATTATTGTAAAATTAATATTTTAGAATTTAGTAACTAATAAAAATGTGTTACCAAGTGTTGAAGAGTTATATATTGTGTTATTTTTAATATTATTCAGCTATATTGTTTCTAAATAAAATATGTAGGAAATACTATTGATCAGTGCTTGAATTGGGGAGGAGGGGAGCGGATACGACGGGAGACGGAGTTCCTTTATTATTTTTATTTTTTCTCTGCGTACCCCAACTATTTTTTTTTACCTGGGCGGGGGACGGTACAAATTTTTCACAAAATAATTTTGATTAAAATGTAGATTGGATCTAAATTATTGTCAATGATATACCTACCTAATGATTTTTATATTTTTTAGTATAAAAAGTAACCAGTGGTCTTCAACCATTTTGACTAGCGACTCGTTTTTGTAACAACATTTTCACAACCCGTGTCAACTTTGTAGGCGATGGAATAAAAAAAGACTTTAGCTACTAGTTTTGTGTAATTTCCCATGCATAAGTGAGACCAAAACATTTCCAAAGAAGTTTTAACAAACATTTGTTTAAGTTTGGGATCACAAGTAAACTCAATGAATTGGTTTTCTATGTAAGTAGACATTTTAACTGTCATTGTATCAACCGTAAAATATGGTTAGGTTGTTCAATCCTTTTATAACTTATTCAATTCATAATTTATAATTGTATAACCTTATTTATTTATAACAAAAAAGAACTGTCGCGACCCACCAGTTGAAGATCACTGGTTTAGACTACCTAATACTTTTTTTTTTATTATAGCTTGTTCATATTATACCACGCTAGTTTTTTGTCTAGTTTAGTAATGCCCAGATATTATGTATTATAAAGTATAAACTATTGTATTATCAAATATCTGTGAACTAGTATTGACAATTGACATAGGTGCAGTTCGAATTTGAACCACAAATTAAAATATTATCAATGATAATTATAATTTTTTTATCTTCTACTGAAATAATATTTCATATATATATATATATTATATATTATATATTATAAATTTATTATTGCTATTGATATGAATTTCAAAAAATAAGGTAAAAATAAAATATAAATCCATATTCACCTACATGCTACATACATGTAAATATGTAATTAAATATATTATATTTGGAATATAAAAAGTTAAAATTCTGAAACTAAGGTGAAATGTAGAATCCAAAATTTAGGAATAAGGTAAGTGGGCCACAGGTCCTTTTTGTATAATTTTGTGCTTGGAACGCAGTTTATAAATTGTTGCATTGAGCTCCTCTACTTAATAATTCCAAATTTGAGCACGAAATTGTTTATGAATTGGTACAACACTAGTATTAGTATTCATATTAAATGGTAATACATTGCATTTTAGGGGTTTTCTTTACTATAGTATTATTGTTCATTACTTTGAAATTCGAATTTTAGTGAATTTTAAAAAGTGTTATATATAAATTTAAAGCTCAATTAGAGATAGGAAGTTTGAAGTGGTGTTTTCCAAAGGCCTCGCAAATCGCAATATGTGCCTTCATATTATTTTATTATAAAAGTGTTTTAAGTTATAAGAAAATCTCTGATTTTTATGATTTCCACCCGGTAATAATTTCATAATTTTTAAACGATTATAATCATTATATTTTTGTTACACTAATTATTACTTCAAATGACATAACACACACATTTTTTGATTTCAAGTGTTCATTTTTTAATTGGTTGGTTTTTTTTGTAACTACTTATCTTTCAATTTGAAAACTTTGTGCCTCAGCGAGACTGTTGTTATTTTTTATGTTATTTATACAGTTATATATAACTAATAATTATATCATACGATTGTATCTATTCTGTGGTATTTTATTTAAAAATGAATGAACCAATATAATTTTTTTACAATTATTGCATAAACTAAATTTATTAGTAATAGGCTAATATTGATAATTTTCCGTAGAATGAATTTTTTTCAATACATATTGCGCAGCTATATTATTCTTAATTTTCTCATAAAATTAATTACAAGTTAAACCAAAATTCATTTTACACACCAATACACCTCGTACGGTATTTTCATTCATCCTTCCCCTTTCGTCCGACCAAGCGTTATTCATAAGCGAAAAAATTCTTTCTAGTGGAGCAGAACTGCAGAAGGTCTTGGCATACAATATACAAAAGATATACTGTAAAATTAATTTTAGATTCACGGAGCTTGTCAAGTGCTAGAGGAGCTAGGACGTTTAAAACAAAAACCTCACACTTTGTTTTACCAAGGATAGATAATCTTAGGCTCATACAATGAAGAAATCAATATAGAGTTACAAACAGGGCCGGCGCTAAGTATTTTGCCACCCTGTGCAATTTAAAAAAAAGGTCGCCCTTTCAATAAATTGTTATAAACGATGCCGCCCTTAAAAAGCAAAAAAAAAATTTTAATTTTGTAATTTATTATCATTAAAAGTACACGATCCTTTAGGCATCTTTGTAAATAAATTTCAACGAAAAAATATATACCTAACCGCACTGCAAACACGTACGCACGTCGTACACTCGCAATCACGAACAATACATTGACAATAATAAAATTGTATTCATATCCTATGTACTTATGATGGCCCAATTAGTAATGGCTAATCGTATAGAATGAAAAATAAAACTGAAACCGTGTCAATAAAATTTAGATAACATAATACGATAATCATATAATAATATTATTATGTACAATAACATTTATTATTAAATAATACAATATTAAAGTTATTTGCGCTCGGCTTCTCCGGGACAAAATTAATGACCGTCCCAGACACAGGGACCTCCCAACCTGCTGTTACAACCCGGACTGTCCCTGTCAAACCGGGACGAATGGCAAGCCTTAAATATAGTTATTTATTACTATATTACTTAATACTATATGTTTATATTTCAATGAAGTCATTATTTTAGTCATAACACGGAAAATAGGTCATAAATATTTTAAGAATTTAAAAAAAATGTATTAGAAACGTCAAAAAAGCTCCAAAAAAGTTTTATGGTTACAACCTGGAGTTTGGAAAGCATCGTGTATAAGAAAGACATTCCAAAAAAAAATATGCAAATTCGTTGAAATCCGAGCCCTAATCATAACCATGTTTGTGGGTTGGTAAATAGTAAATACTAAGAATACAAATTTAATGTACAGTAGAAAACTAAAAGTTTTTAATATCTAGTGGAGAGTTTGCTTAAATAAACAAGTTTGCATTAATTGTTGTAGGAGACCTCGTGGCGCAACGGTAGCGCGTCTGACTCCAGATCAGAAGGTTGCGTGTTCAAATCACGTCGAGGTCAATTTTCTTTTTCGCAATTTTTTACTCTTTCTACGTTATTTAGAAAAAATAATATAGAAGATTGTTATTATATTTTATAACTCAGTCAATCGTTGATTTACCTAATTCATTCTTCTTGGAATTTTTATATTTTATAAAACTTTTCAATTTCAAGCAAAATCAACTGTACTGGTGATGAAAATTTTATATTTTCAAGCCTTATTAGCTTTAAAAACATATATTTATACTAATAACTACAAAATAATTTACAAATATTTGTTATTTGCTAAATTTCATTAACATTTGAGAAAACAAATGGGAATTGTTTAATTATTATATCCTTCATAGTTCATATTGACCTATTGTAATTTTTATTATAAATAAACAATCTAGGTATACAATTTATGTACAGTAAGTTTATGTGGTAAGAGTAATAACAGAGACGGGAAATGTTGAGTAAGAATTAAGAAGCTTGATATAGACTTAAAACCAACTTTTAAGTTTTTTTTTTAAATTGAAATTTTAAATGTTAAATACTAAGATTTTTTAAATTCATTTAAAAATGCAAGAAAGTTGATTTAAAGACTTAAAGTAGGTACTCAATGACGAATTCAATCGTTTTTTTCTGACATTTTATCAGAAACTAGCTTAGTTAATATAATATTGGTTAAACTTTGATACTTTTAGACAGATAAAACAAAATAATTAATGTTAATGTGGAGCGTTATTGACATCATTACAATTTATAAGTGCATACACGTGCACGTAGGAGCGATCCACTATAGTTTTAGCTATTTCTTTTACACTACGCAGTCACTCACACAGTAATACTAATAATCATTTATTATTACGTATAATACGCTTGCACTTAAAATTGACTATATTGAATCCCTTAAAAATTGTGGGTATCGATACCGTATTCATATATATTATGATAATAATTATATACTATTATATACTATTATATACTATAATGGATAGGCCATGGCTATATTAATAAAATAGAGGGAAGTGTATGGGAATGAGAAAGAGAGAAAGACTGTTTTTATTATTGCCTCTCATTCTAGTATAGATATCTTATCATAAATTATATAGGTACCTAAAATAGGTAATTATATATATATATATGTATATTTGTGTTAATAGTGTTAATACCTCTGTAACTTCAAAATATTTTCATGTTCGTTCCCGTATGATAATCATAAATGGCCTAACTATTCTTTAATATTTATGACCGTATTATAATGATACGAAGTTTTCACTTCCCCCAATATTATTAATATATATTAACGCCGTCAGTTGGCGTGTAGTTATTATTTTTATATAGGTGGCTGAAGGTTGAGGCAAAACACTTAACAGCTCGTTCGGTTGGCCGTTAATCGACAGGTTTGTGTGTCAGCGTATTCTTTAGAAAATGTTATCAACGGTTTATTTATTGTAAACAAAATATAAATAATGATAATATTGTAAAATCATTAATAATAATTGTAAAATGTCGAAAATCCAAATATCAAACATGGAGAACCACTGTTTTTTTTTTACATATTCACGACGCTGCCGTTGTGTTAAGTTGTCGGATGATTGTACTTCATATATACCTACTACGAGAAGTTGAAGTACCCGGTAGGTTTGGTATTGACAAATTAATTATTTAAAACAAACCCTCATTTGGTGATCCACTTGGCACTATTAAATATTGTCCATCGACAATAGACATATTGTAGTATAGGTATAATTATAATATATTATGATTAGGTTCTTTACCTATAAAAAGTCATCAACATTCAGGCCTATACTTATTATAGTTATTAGTAATAAATTAGTACACGAACACAATATCATAATCATGTACCTACGCTATGTCGCTATCGGCTTTTAAATAAACCAAGTTCACTCGGTTGCGACCGTCGGCGCCGTGGCTTAGTTGGTTAAAGCGCCTGTCTAGTAAACAGGAGATCGAGGGTTCGAATCCCTCCGGGGCCTCACACACGTCGGGGCGCGGCTACGCAATGGCCGGATTACTCGACTTTTTTTTTGCACTTTTTTCCCCGTTGTTTTTCCGTCGCGCGAGTTGTACGATTTCGAATAACGTTTTCTTTTGCACTGCAACTCTAACGAACATGCTAAAAATATTATTCAGTGAAATAGATTTAAGAGCCCATCATTACATGATTTAGTTATACCTTTGTTCTTTAAACCTATTGGTATAAGCTACGCATGTAACGTAATATTAATATTTGAAAATGCTCATAATTCACTAAAAAATTAATACATCATAAAAGACCAACGAGAGAACACAGATAATGTTCTTATCTTAAAGTTTGATAATAGGTCAATTCACCGTAATATTAAAACTAACAGCACACTATTGAAACTGGTGAACGAAAATTTGCTATGTTATACGTTTGTAAGACGGAGACAACATACGTATACGCGTACGGTACGATGTTCTCTTAATGAAAAAAGTATAAACCAATAGATATTAATACAATTTTATTTCTCTTGACTTGGTGTATAACGATGTAATGTTGAAGCGAATTATTTTAATTATTTGGTATTATTATCGACATTATCGTGTGCTTATTTTTAAGCAAGGTTAGGTACAATATTCAACTTTAGTCAACGTAAACATTAGGTAGATACGCATCATCAGAGAAGATGGTTCAAAGATGATGACACTCCAAGGTCTCTGATGGCTATAGGATCGATCATATTATTATTTTAAATAACCAATTACTATTTTGTTTGTTGATTTATAATTTATCATTAATTACTAGGTCTGTGCGGTTATAATCATACATTGAAATTGAAACAAAACAAAACATATCATTGATTACATAGATTTACGTCACTTATCATCACAATTCACAATAACACAATAATGTGACAATATTGTTCGAACTTAAATGTGAGAGAAGCTATCATCAGTATGAATTAAAAGTGATGACACGATAAAACCACAGATTATAATATAGTCTGATAAAACTACTAACTAGGTATCTAGTAGCAAGCGCAATGTATTGATATGTGATTGTACCAATACACGCCTTGTTTAACATGAATGGGGATAGTTTTAGCATGAACGAACTACGAATCATTATAATATGTTTAGAGTTTTAGACCAATATCAAGATTATAAAGAGCCATAAACAGGGGTATCATTTTTTTTTTGGGGGGGGGGGGGGTGACGGCATCACTAACATAATAGTGTAAATAAATGGCGCTCCTATATGCGCCGATATGATTACTATTAAAAATTAATAAAATATTCATGCATGTAATATATATTTATTTTTTTATCAGCTTTATCAGTTTTATTATCAAATGTATCCCTATTTGATAACCGTGTGAAGACAGCAGCTATAGTCATGTAAGCATAGCAAAGATAATATATTATCTTTGAAGCATAGAAATAATATTATGGTTTTAGTAAGTATATTATATATAATTTTTGTTATTTGTAATTTGTTTATTAATTTAGGGAATAAAAATTCCTTATTTAGTACAGCACATAACAATAATACAGTAATTTAACATAATTGACATTTACAAGGGGCGATGGCCGAAAAATACAGCAAAATTCAGGTACAATAAATACAAATTATAATAATTAGGACACAAATAAAATTACATACACGATATAACAAATAATAAAAAAGATACTACAAGATCGATAACACAATATTAAGGTGAACTAAGAAAGGTGGGGTCCTCGTTACCCAACCGCATCATGCGGTCAATTGGTTTGTTTCTACCGTAATTGGTGCAATGAAAAGGTACAGTAAAAGGAACACGAGACCTTGTGGCACGATGCGGATTTTAAAATTTACTTGCGTGAGCAGTGAAGGGGCATTAATAGAAGTATAGAACCATCGATTAACTTTTCCAAAAAGCCTAGGTTAGCTTTAACGCGTCTGTCTGCTAAGGATATAAGGTTAAGTGCGTGCAATACTGGAGCATAGTCATGAGGAGGGTGGACACTTTTTAGCATGTAAGCTGTGGACGACAAAAAGCGCCTTTGAGCTCGCTCTAAGTGGCAAAAATTACCACAAATGCACAAATAATAAGCAGCTTTGGCAGCTTTGTTTGTTGGTTATAAGTTATAACTATTTTCAGATTTGTTTTGCAACTGGATGAGAGATTTTCCAAATAAGGGACAGATTTTTTTAGTTATTTGAAGTTTTTGACAGTTCCAGTAATAATTTTTTCAACCCTAAAAGTCCATAAGTATGTATCATCTTTTATAAATCATTACAATTATTTTCAATTCAACAGAATTAAAATTATTTCAGAATTTCCGTCTGCTAAAGCATTATTTACTGATAAAAATGATATAAATTTAAACACTATCATGACTGATAGATCATCCTCAAGCTTTAGAGTTTAGACGAAACATTAAAAATAATTTCAATATTATTAACATTACCGATATTAACAGCTTCTAACGAAAGATTTTTTTCATCTCTAAAAAGAGTAAAAACATATTTAAGAAACCACCATGGGTGATAATAGATTAAACGATCTAATGGTATAATAGCAGCTGAGAAGGAAAAAGCCATTTGTAAAAATCTAGAAGAGGCAGTATTGCAGTAAACGCATTCGCACACATTAGAACCCGTAGATATCCACTGATTTAAATTTAAAATAATTAATAATGTGTTAGTTTGTACGAATATTGAATAGTTTTTAATTTTTGAATTACATTTATTAAAGAGAATTAATTTAAACCGCATTTTTTGCTTTTCTTTCTCCAAATAGTAGTAAAATGGCTTCTGTTGGTCGCTATTTCCTACTTATTTTCGGCTGAAAGGCCGTTCTCTAAGCTGAAAACCACTAAAAAGTACAACATAATTCAATGAGTCGAGACTGTCACATTTTGAACAAGGAAAGAAATAAAACTGAACAAATAACCATCAGTTAAAAAATAGACAATTTTTCCAATTCAAAAGTTCAGAAAAAAAAATGTTTTGTTTATTTTTATTAATTTAGTCTTACACAGGTGACAATAAATCAGCTGCTAAAACTACACCGGGGACTAAATATCCCATGTCCAGTAAAAAAAGCAGGTAATATAAAAATGTGCAATATGCACTAATATGCGAATAAGACAACATTCGTAATCACTTATGATAATATGTGACTATGTGAGTAATGATCGACTCTTAAATATAAATATATTATATTATATGTGATATTATGTATTGGTATAATGACACTAGTTGTATCGTGACCAGTATTCTTCTTACAAATCCGATGATTAAGGATAATGAACTCTTCCGCACATTATAATGACCACGACATATCTTATTTTATATTATGTATTTTATAGTCACGAAAACTTATACAATAATATATTAACTATGTCAAATTATCTATAGCATCTATATTTTACAGACAAAATATAATATTGTACAGCTGGTTGAAATGTAGAATATAGATATAAGTATATAACTAAATACGGCGTCTATAAAGGTTTACAAAAAGTGTTATTAATTATTATGTTTAAATGCTTAATGGTTATTTGTTTATATATTAAGTAGAATAATATAATATATTAATATCACGTTATCAGCTATAGATAGTACCTAACGGCTAATAGTTCATACGATCGTACAGATTCAGCTGAACCGTTAAATATTTAAATACGCGAGACAGTAATATTATAAGCGCGACTCCGCGGTGGTTATTTACAATGATATTTGTTAATACTAATGATATCAGTTGCAGGAGACCATTGTATCGTAAATTGTTTTTTTTATTTTTGACTGGGTAGGTACCGGTTTGGGGCAAGCGATGCAAAATGCGCATGCTATTAGCACTCATCAGAATTGTATAAGTATGAGTAGTATAAGCTGCACGAGTGCGGTGTACGATCGAGAGGACACTTCTTATATACTCACATAATTTGAGCCATATTATTTTATAACGCCTACTGTCTCTACAGTATATATACTATAGGTATTATTGTTTATTATTGTATTAACGTAGAATTGATTTATTACACGAACAATAAAAATGTTGGCAACACATGTGTATTGCATTACAAAAAATAAACATGATTACTTTCAGCTTGATATCTGCCCAGCAGTCAATTTAATGTGAATATTACAAAAAACACAAATCCTTAAACGGGGCGTTAAGCTTCCTTAAAAGTTATAGTTTTATCGTTGACGTACTTTTTTTTAAGTTGACAAAAATATTTCGACCGTAAATACTATAATGCCATTTTATTTTATACTTGAACTTGATAGTTTTATACGTCTTGGTTTATTGGATTTCTGTAGACTGAATTTTATAACTTATGGATGTACTATAAGGATTGTAGATATCGCAGATGGCATGCATAATATGTAGCGTTGTTATCTCGGAAAACGCTCAACGTACCTATATGCAATAGTATGACATGTAAAGTGCACTGTACACAGCAGTGGCGTGTAATTAGGAATTTGTTTAATGGGGGGGATTATACATTTTTGATAAAAATCAGTAAATCTTTTATCTTATACAGTCATACCACGTCCAATAAGCCCCTATAAGCTCTATAAAGAACAGGATTGTTTAAGAGAATTTTATCGCAATATTTGTTTTCTCTCAGACCCACACGTGAAATACGAGAAAACGCATTCCAATATTATGGTACACGTACAGTGTCATCGGAGCCGATTCTGCAGGTCCACCGCCGATGTACGATCCGCGCCGGCACAGCGTGACCCCCTCCCCCACGCCGCCACCGCCACACGCAACCGTGGTCCAACAGTATACCGGCGATATACCTCTACACGTTCATGTCGGACGACAACGAACGGGTTCGGTGTACGACCAACGTGCGCCGCCGACCGAGTGAACGCGACGACGGACGTAATATTCCTATTGTACAAACGCTGTACATTACAATACAACGCGTAATGCGCACCGTTCTATCTATATATTTTAATATCATATTATATATAACATTATACAACGTTCGAACCGGTCGGTTCAAGGTCTCTCCTCCGCGCAGCAACCCGCACCACCGGCGTTCGCAGCACCACCGCGGCTGCCGCGACAGGGCTGGACAAAGTGTGCGCGTGGCGCGTTCAGCAGTATACGTCTAACCGCGGTCGCCGGCGGTCACTGGGGCGATGGACACGCGTGCTGGGAACGTTTAATTAATAATATATTTTAACAGTCGTTTTATGGTACCTATACCATACTTAAAAACAGTGTTTTCGGCCGATAACACGTCTTATTACTCTACTGTCACATGATATATATATATATGTACCAGAGATTATAGAGGTGGAGTACGGTGTATTGCGTTTTGTAATTTTTTATCGACTCCGCTGCTTTAGTGGTGAATTATTGTGATCGTGTCGGTGCAGTGTGGTCATACTAGGTACTGTTGCCGCAGACATAGGATATATTTTCATCAGCGGGTATAGCTCATCGTGATTCTTTGGCCGAACCAGGTGTATACGAAAGTATACGTCATCCCATACCTGCACTATCACTTTCCAGGTACATTATAATAATACTACTGCACGAGTTTGTTTATAACGTGACCCCTCCCCCCACATAGTCATCCCCATCCATGTATCCGGCAGTACAAAAACCTAACAAAGGACAAACATCTATGTTTCACGAGGGTTTCAAACGGATATGAATTATGAGATATTATTATATAGGCTTATAATATTTTAATAATTCATATTATATGGAACTAAAATATGTAGGTACCTAAAGATTTTAACTTTATCATCTGGAACGACTGCTGTGATTAGGCATATTATTCTTAGACCTCACATAAATCGATTTTGATTTGTACAGGGCTGATACATTATACATTATATAAATTATCAAGTATTATATTAATATATTAGATTATTATCATTAAAAATAAAGTCACACCAGACGATGGATAAGTTTATTTATCAATTAATAAAATCTGTAGAATTAAGTATTAATTATTAAGTATTAAGTAATTAGTGTTGATGGAAACAAGTTTTAAAAACCTTGCGTGGAGCTCCCTGCTGCGTAGTCTTTATGTATATTGTTTTTTGAACACACGTAACGAGTGCTGACGCCTGTACTGCTGTTTCCCCGTGATTTAACGAACATTGTGATATCTAATTTAAGAGGACGTCACACCCGCACGTGTCGTCACTTCACTACTACAGTGAAATTTCCATATAACGAACTTCCATTTAACAATATTTTCTGTTTTATGAAATATTTTTGAAACCAAACCAAAATAGAACCAAATTAATTCAATTCTATTTAACGAAATTATATTTAATAAGAATTTTTTTATACATCATGAGATTTCGTAATATGGAAGTTTCACTGTAATTGTCTCCGACTTATAAACGTAAGACATGGCAAATTTGCGTTGATCGGAACAAATTTTGAGTTGTTAGCTTTGTTTTTGGAATGAAATAACTTTAAGGTAGAAACATTATCTATGCTTGAGCATTGGTTTTTTTATGATATTTACATTTTTAACAGAGCTGGAGAAATTTTAATTTGTAATATTTTGTATACGCTTAACTTAACTTAACTTTAATTTGCTTGAAATTTGAAATATCATGAAAAACCGACATACGAAACTACGAACACAGACGAGGTTCTCACTTTAAAGTTTGATTATTGGCAAATAATTCACTCTTAAAAGTTTAACCTTTCCATAACTCTCAACTCGTTAAATCCCTGAAATCCTCTTTTTCGTTAACTTGACGCAATATGATGGGCCTGGGGCGTGTGGCTTGTATCTCACTCAAAAGCGTATTTATCGCTAGGTATACAATTTATTGCGTGGACGGATATGCTCAAAATGCTTTCATATCACACATTCCGCAATTACACACTACAGCGTTGTGTTGTTTTATGAACGATATATTATACTATAATTCGTACAGTAGTACGATAGGTTATTATTATAGACTTATACAGTTTCTAGTATATTTATACTTATTTCTTGAGCACAAAGTGTGTCGTGTATACTATGCAAATTATCAGTGTGAATGTCTCTAACTTAAAATATCTCTCTTAAAAACACCCTTCACCTTTAAGATTTTTTTTCATTAGCTATCAATTATTTTTCGTTTGAAATTTTTTTATGGTGAACAAAGCAAGTATAATTTTAGTCGATATACGATTTATTGATTTGTGATTTACTATACCGAATGCTGATATAGTTTTAAAGTTTTATTTTTATGTTTAATTTATATTTTATACTTTAAAACATTGACAGTATAATTACGCAAGCACATTTGGATAATTTGAAAAAAAAATCATATTATTGAATGAGAATGACGTATTGAAAAGAGTCATGCATACATCCTTTCGGTGCTACTCTATCAAGATATATAATATTATAGCAGTATAACCTGTAGATATCACCCGAGGAAAAATTAACAAACATAAAATAAGGCGCTATATCGGTGTATTAAAGTCTTAATGTACTTCAATACATGGTTAAATATGCATCTGTGATGTACCTACTCACTTTGTGAACTAATTCAACCAAAATGGGCAATCCGTCTGCGGTGGATTAGATTACCTAGCACTTGGTATATTTTCTAGCGGCGTTCAAACTACTCTCTAAACTTCTCTGGTATATTTAAGAAAAAATCTCTATTGGTAAAAATTGGTAAAGTTGTTTTTAAGACATTGCCTTAATTATACATTTGAATAACAAACATTAATTAAATATTAATTCCTTTTATTTAAAAAAGTATTTACAGCAACGCATGATGGGTCTATACCAAGTTATTTTTGAAACCAATGATAACCCTATATTATACGAACAACAAAATATTCAATTTTCGTAAGCCAAAACGAATTCCACGTGTGAGTCACCCGGGTGGATCTGAAGCTTGTTTAAGGGAGAGGAGAGTATTGATATTTATGAGTTATACATTAATTACCATATAAAGACTTGACTGTTATTAAATCGTTTAAAAAAGGCCAAAGAGGGAGGGGGTGACCGCTACGTCGTGCCCCCCATAAACCCACCCCTGGAGTCATCCTAAAGCAACCTAAATAGAGGTTAAAAATGAAGCTAAAACACTATTATTTTATAAGTTATACCTAACTTTTACACCTTTAATATAACAAATTTTAAATATTATTAAACTTTAATGTACCTGTAGTAATTTGGTGCTACATATAATATTACAATCAATAACAAAATGTCTGGTAAGTATACTATAGGCTACCTGTTGGATAGACAGTCCGCTATGTATTTTTATAAATAAAAGTTGTTCTCTCTTGAAATCAATTAAATCATAAAATATTAAAATCTATTGATTTAACTTTTATTAAAATCACACCAGTATAGTTTCTGAGACTAACTCAGCTTAAGAAAACTAATTTATTATTCGTATAATATATAGATAGACTAAATACAATATATATTATTAGGGGGGGGTTTGTGTTTGGGCGAATTTTTAAAAATTGCAATGTGTTTGGGCCACATTTTTTTTAATATCCTGATATGCTGTATTTTTTAATCCATTCTTCCTCTTATTTTGACTGTTCGTGAATTCCACGGGTATGATTAAAAATGGGTTGTTTTTATTTTTGTGTGTGTAATTAAAAAATGAGATGATTGAAATTATTAAAAACTGAGTTCAAATATTATTAAAATTGAAAAAATATGTAAATTAAATATAAGTGTTAGATTCAAAATTAAAATGATGTGCCGTATTTAAGTTGACATACAATTCCCAATAAACTGATGTGACTATATGTGCAGTATCCGCCGTGGTGCACCACTTGATGAGCCACACATTTATAGAAACCCATTTCTCGAATTATAAATTATACATTTTTAACATTAAAAAAAAAATCTATATAAATATAAAAATATTTAATTTTTAGAATATTGTATAGTGTAGTAGATATATATTTCAAAAATAAATTACAATCTCGTAAATTACTGTAACGGTGTAACATTAACTGTTATATAAGTATGCGTATTTGAACGAATATAGTTGGTGGTGGCATGTTTCAGTATTTGATACCGTGCAAGATATTTATTTTAATTTCGCCCTGAATCGTCTAACTTTGTTTATCTTGAATTTTTCAAACATCTTTAATGTGTTACACTATGATTTATAACGTGCAACTGGAATAAAATGTTAAAAAGGTTAGTTTCTAATACGAGGAACTTGTGAATAATAAACTGCATGACGAGACTGATAAATCTGTGCGACTGACGTGTGTTTTATCCTGACGCTAGAAAAATAGGAAAATCCTTGAGAAAAGTGGGACACGTATGGGGTATTGTCGAACCGGAAGTAATGAGGCTAGTAAATATACATATATAACAATCATTTCTCTGGGATGTTATCGGCTTATCGCACCAAAAGCACAATTTTATGTAAGTGATTTTTCTTCTGTGAAAAAAGGTCGAGCTCGTTTTTTGTACAATATTGAAGCACTTTCTTGGAATTTATTTTAGCCAGTAAAATCGTTTTGTTTTGCACTACAAACAGAACAAATTTTTGTTTGTGATTTTTTCCCAAATAAAAGTACGTACATTTTCCTACTCCCAACCACTTAGAATAATTCATATTTACTTTCAAAAATATTTAATATATGGAACTTACATGAATTGTACCTACGAATTTATTTTCAATGGAATTCACAAATAAATGTTGTAGCTTTATAAAAGTTTCCCTAGCCCATCCCTTAAAAAACAACTATTAAAAAATATTTTTCTACAAATGTTTATTGTAGGTATGTACCTATATAGCTAACCTGCTAACTTCGCAATATTTGTGCAACATATATTCGACTCTTCTAACTGAATACATTTTATTTAATTAAACGTCGTACAAAATCTAATGCAATTGTCGCTATTTCTGCGAGTAAAATATTATAGGTGAATGATGTGCGCATCATCTTTACGAAGGGCTCGGAACGTAATTCTAAAAACAGGCTGTAATAGTGGTCAGTTTCGTCGGGCCAGAGTGAACACGGAGACTAGTTTAGGACTATCAGTTTTGTAAACATTTCAAGGCACTGTATAAATCTATTTACGTAGGTACTTGCCGCGGTCAACGAAGTGAAAACTTTTCGATCCAAAATCATCCTAAACCGATGACAAACACGGAGAAAACTGACCAACGTGACCAAATATCTTTGTTATAAGACAACCCTCCTTATTTACGCGCACGTCTCTATAGTAGACAATAACCACAGCCCGAGGGGTTTATAGATGCTCAGTAAATGCATCGATCAAACGCAGAAAGTTGACGCCAAAACTTTTATCGGCGTAACCAAATATAGCCGTGATATTTTCAATCGGTAAAGCCGGATTTCACAGCTACGTCGTGTTTCGTGTCGTGAGATGGAGTGGTTACTATGGTTACAACTGGTAACCATATTGGTTTAAAAGTTGAGCTGCGTAGTCACTATTATTGATGTACCTACCAATTCACAATTTTGTTATTTTAATATGATACAAAACAAAATAACGTCCAATCTCAATGTGATTTGATCAACTCGATACGACACATGACGTAGCTGTGAATCCGGCTCTGAAAGGTCTTATGAAACGGTCGTCTTGGTCTCCATCATACAGTTTTCGACTGAACTGTTTTTCGCGACATCGAAGTGCGTATTCGTAAAAGTGTAGCGTTGTGCAGCGCGATGTAATTCCGGCTGCAAATATTTATCTATTAATTCGTTGGTCTCGATCATCAATGTATTATTATAATTATATGAAATGTATATAATTTAACGTTGTATATCACTGGTTAAACGGGTTTTAACCAACTCCAGCTCGACGAGTGACTGCAAGCGTGCAGAGCGTACCTTCCGTTACGGCGTTTCCACAGGATTACGCGCATTTACTCGAACTGTTCGTCTGCGGGGTAAGATGTGTATAATATAATGCACACGCATTGTAATCGATTGAATATTATACATTTTTGGTATAATAATTAGTTATTTAGTATCAAATTTACTAAATCAGGTATGGCTACTCAGCCTTACATGACTGTAGACATCTGCACACTTCAATAATAATAACCTATACATGGCTGCATAATTGTTATTATAACAGGTGTCAGGTGAACTGGTCCAACTATTCGGGTAAAACTTAAGTTGTATATAGTTACTCATATTATTATATAGGTTTTTCGGGCTTTTTTTTATTTTCGTCTTACCTTTAAGCATTGGATAAGTATTAAGTAACCTATTTATTTTCCTGTTTAGCTACATACAAAAACTATAAATGTGTTTATGCTTTGATCCGAATAAGTCTGAAATTATATTTTACATAACATATTTAAACATAACATGTATATCCGTTCATTAAATACGGTTGTATGATGTACCTACACGTGTTATTCGTTTCTTCATAACGCAAACCACAACTGCAAAAGTAAACAGATCATAGACAAATAATTATGTAGAATAAATGATTAATATAATATTAATAATAATAATAATAATATGTAGTGTTTGAAGTATCAAATATTTCACAAAAACTAAAAACATTGAAACTTTTTTTATTGCAAATATTAATTATGGTTATTTTATTATTTATCAATAAATTATTCATTATATTTCCAAGATTACTAGGTTTAAACAATATAATCATTGATATTAATGGAATATGAATGCTGTAGTTGACATATTACAATAGTATATATTATGTATAATATTGTATATTTGTATCATTTAAACATTTTTGTATGCATTTTTGCCAAGAAGAAGCATTTTTTCAAGATTTTGAATACTATTTTAAATGTATAATACCAAAGGTTAGGTATATTTAATTTATTATTTTTTTTTATTTAGCTTTTAATACTTAAATTATATTATTATAACTTAACAGTTAGGTATTAGAGAAAAAACCATAAGTGGTTGAAGGTAATTCATGACAATTATATATAAATATAAAACTTATTTTAAAAATCGAAATTTATTTAAACACTGAAATATTTCAAGAATGTGAAATGTTTCATAAACTATTTCACTAATTTAAATTTCATGAAATTTTCAAACACTAATAATTTCATAATATTCATTTTTCTGTTTTCTGTTAATATTGCTATAGGTATACCACGCGTGACTGCGAATGTTAATTGTTAAGGTCCTATGAGCATCACGATACACGCCATCGATTTTGTTCAACCAATATTAATTGTTGGTATTATTAACGCTATCTAGCGGTAGGTACAATACATAGTCCATTATAACCCCTATAACAATTATAAATATTCTTTACAAATCGTTCACCAAAATATTCTAAAATCTAAATCTTTATTATAGGTACCTACACAACTACACATATTTTAATATCTGTTCACTTCTATTATAAGGTATAACTATCAACGTGCATACCATTAAATATTTAAAATACCGGCAACCACAGGACCACTAGATGTAAATATTTTGAATGAGCGTCTTAGAAAAAAAAAAACAATAAATAGCTGACATTATTTATTTACGTGTTCTCATATAAAACTTTTTTTTTTTATTAATTCATTATAACTTACAAAACATAAATTTTAAATATTATTCATGAAATATATATCTCTCTTAAGCTAATAGGTAGCTTGTTTTATTTAGAGATAGAAAGTAATAAAATCTTAACTAAAGTGTATGTTTATATAATGAACAAAATGCATATTAAACTCAAGTTCAAAGATAAAATAAAACAATTAATTGAGAAATATACAAATAATATACAATTAAAACATAGCATCAAATGAAAAGATTTAAACTAATTGAATAAACAACCAACTGTAAACAATTTTTTTTAACATTGGTTATTATTTTATTTATGGCATAGAATCAAAATATACAGGTCCTAGATAGTTCACATACGATTGACCAAAATATTTACACGAATATTCAATTGGGATATTTAACAGTCTATTTTTCCTTTTGTTCTTAAGATATAGCCTTGCCATAACATTTTCTGAAATTTTTAAAAGTGAAGAGAATGCCAATTTTTTTATAAAGAAATTTAACTGGTAGAACACCCAACTCCCTATAATTTTGTGAGGTAAAACCTTGTTTTGAATACTAATTTAAGCAATTGCTTACTATATTATTCTGGTTAATTTGCAGTTAATTTAAAATACTATCTGGCAATCCACCCCAAATTAACAATCCATATTGGAATATTGATTGGTAAAACGAAAAATATACTATCCGCATTGTTTGTTTAGGAATCAAATATTTAATTTTGTGGAATTTATATGCTAGGTGTCGTAACTTTCATACCACATTATGTATATGTAGATTCAAACGTACATTTTTATCAACAATGATACCTAGTATCAAGTACTTGTAACTTCTTTGATAGTTAAAAAACTTTTTAGGTCAATACAACTGTAACCATCTATACAATTATATATTTTTATGGGATTAAGAGTTGGAGAATTTTTGTAAATCGAAAAGGTCATTAACATTGGTTTTTTTCGTTAACCGTCAAATTTCTGTCACATAGGATTTGATAAATACTATTTAAACCAACAGTCACTTTGTGTTGAACTCCGTTCCAAGTCTTATTGGCGAAAAGCAAACAGGTATCGTCAGTGTATGAGATAACTAACCCATAAATTACTTACTGCATTGATATATAATAAAAATAAAATAGTACCTAGGACGCTTCCTTGAGGGACTCCATACTACCGTACTTTCCACACATGTTATGTCATTAATCCTGACCATTTGTTTTCTATATTTTGTTAAGTAGCTTTTAAATCAGTTAAAGCTAAGATTGTTTATACCGAAGTTTTTAAATATCTGAAATAGAATATTGTGATTAACAGTATCAAAAGTCTTGGTTAAGTCCAAGAACACGGTAATCGCTTTATTACTGTTATATGTAATTTTTTCAGTTATTTGACGTAGAGCATCTTCAGTACCTATACCGGTCTAAATCCATATTGATTTTTAGATACCTAAGAGTTTGTTGGCTTCTAGAAACGGAATTAATCTTTGTTTAATTATTTTTTCAAATATTTTTGCAAAATTACTAAGCAGGAGTATTGGCCGATGATTATTCACATTATTTTCATCTCCAGCCTTGTAAATAGGTTTAATAAAAAAAAACATTAATTATTAATATAATAGCAATGAAAACTCTTTTCTCAAAATCTACAGGAAAAAAATGTATAATTTAGGTGACATTTTGACAGTTATTTAAATACTGTAAAAGGCAACCCCTGCAGTATAGATTTAATATTTAATATTATATTTCTTCATTGATTTTCATTGAGTCCAATCACTTTTTCATCTGCAGTTCAAAAAATCTTTTTGACTATGTTAAAAACTTACCCTATTTGTTTCTAGATGTAGAAATTCAATATAAAGTATGAATAGCTCGCCCTAAACGTATATGCTTACTTATGTGCTGGGTATAAGTTATAACGTATAAACAGTAATATCGGTAATAAACATTGTAAAGTTTATCCCTTTAGAGCTTAATTAATTTTTAGAGGTAAATCGTTTTGATTTAAGAGATTCAGAGATCCAAAATATCTTGGCCTCGAGTTATATATATTATATTATACATACTTTCCAAGATCATTCATGCCAAAAAATGTAATTTAATTTATATAGATAGATAGATAGAAGAAAAATTGAAGATAGATGATTGTATGTGTACCAATTTAATAATATTATTTGAAGACTTTTGTATAACTTTTATGACGATATTTCTAATATTCTAGTAAATATAAAATATTTGGTTCTTTAATTGAGACGTTTGAACGTTTGAGTACATTTGAGTTCATTTGAGTTACGTTCTATATAAAACAAATTGTCTTAGAATTTTTTTTTTCATCAAAACATAATTATTTTAACGCGATCATTAACGGAACCAAATACGGCGTTAGTGATTGACAATTTACATGCATGAAAGCGGCTTGTATTGTGTATCTTGCGAGAAAATAATTATGCAGTGTATTATAAGTATTTTATTTTTGAACTGGTCGGTTTGATTGATTGTTGTATGTTATCAAGATTTTAATCACCATAAGATGACAGAGTTAATGGAAAAAATATTACAAACATCCGTTAAACATTAACCTTTTGGCGAGGCTTATGAATTAAAAACATGTCGAGGTCAAATACATTAGAAATCTGTAGTATAACATTATGTATTGAAACAAAGGGTGCTAAATGTATTTTTTGTCGCCTGTATGGCTGCGATACTCTTTGTTTAATGTGTTTATAAGTTTTATTTAAATTAGTTTTTAAATTGTGTGATAGATAATAATATGTTAAGATTATTGAAAAATGTAAATTATTTTGTCATTGTATTGGCAATCATTGTCTAAGTAAATATTATATCGTTTCAAGTCCTGAATTAAAATCGGCTTAATGCAAGTTTTCAACCTAATATAAATTGTATACATTTTAATCTTAAAAAAGTTAAACACTTAAAAAAATAATATTGAGTTATGTCGTTATGAACACTTAATATTGTGAAAGTAAATAACTTAAATTATTTTTTATAGATTTAATATAATTTATAAATAATTATAACACGTTTATAGAATTGTACGCAAATCGCATCTATTTAATTTTTTTTTCATATACCTAGTTAATTCGTCTAACGTAACTTTGTCGTTGTGCACAATGATTTAAAAAAATTAATAAGTAGGTACCTAATTTACGAGAAGTTTTTTATTACCATCCAAAAATATTAACAATAATAATATTAATAATAATAATTTTAGACGATTAACTTGTCAATAATTATGTTGAACGTATTATATATTTTGTAATCGTGGTAAACATTATACAGGATCTGTAGATGACTTGTGCTGTGTATTATAGTGACCAGTCATTATGCACGAACACAGAGTAGGTGAAAATCGTTTCTTTCTCAAATGCACGTTTTATGCAGGTCCTTCGACCTGTAGTTTCGCAAAAAAATCAAACCCTTGACCCGATTACTTGATATACTTGTTGCCGTTTTTTCCCTTCGCAGCAAAGCCGCGTCACCGAGGTCGTACAAAACTATAACGATTCTCGTGATTACAGTTATAACCGAAAAAAAAAATAACGTGGAAACAATACGTGGTTATTTTTTCTCCACACACACACACGCGCACACACACACACACACATATATATATATATATATATACATAATATACTTTAATATAATATTCTTTTTGTTTGTCGTCAGATCTTTTTCTTAGTTTTTTTATAACGCGTGTGACCTAGTCTCCGATATAGTCACCGACGTACGAACAATGGAGCACGAAGGAAATTAAGGAAATCCGTGAGAAAGTGTGCGTCCGTGTGTGGAGACGAATAGCACTTGGTGTGTATTATATTATTTTAGTGTGCATACATGTTCAAATATTATTTATGCACGCAAATGTTAAATAGAGGTACGCGCATAATTCCACACATTCGCATAACAGAAATCATAATATAATAATGATAATAATCGTGATACGTAAAAAAATAAATAATAATAATATTTTGCATTTTTTGAGGAGAAAACCGAGTATAATAACGTTATAATTTTTTATTCATATCGTAATACTCATGTCCCGTGGCATTGGGCAAGGTTGTCGGTTATAACTGTACTGGGATGTAATAATAATACGTATTCGAGCGCTGTGTACGTATTGCGAATGACCCCATTAGTAGTTCCTTTACACGATTGAGTCACCTTACACTGCAAACGTTTCCTGAGGAACGACCGGACAGCGTGCATAGTAATGTTAATTTATTAACTATAGGTAGTATTAACACAAGCAGGTTTACATCATCGAAACGCTAAAATAAATATAATTACTCGTTGGCGAGCTGCAGCAACTAAACCAAAAATAAAACCTAATATAAAACGTGGTTATTACTTATTGTTGAGAATTAAAAGTATTAAGATGATAGTAATAAGTCTATATTCTGTAATATGCTTTACATTATTTTTTTAGATCTGATCTCAGTAATTATTATTGAAGCCCAAGATGTCAAATAATAAAGGAGATCTTATAATATTAAAGATTTATCTTTCTTCAAGTTTTCGCTAACCCTACCAAGTTTAGTGTATATTAAAAATAGCTTATAGTGAATAGAGTAATAGACATAATATGTAACACACAACAAAGCAGCGATGAATTGTCTGCAAGTTATCGGCCGACCGAGTTTTATGATTTTAACCAGCCCTAAAAAGTCAACAGCCCATTTTCCAACAAAATTTAATATTTATTATTTATTAATTATTACTATTCATATTTCTTTGTTCAGAGTTCGGGGTATTCATATATTTTCGGCCGTATATTATTAAGTCAGCCAATTTTTACGCTACCCACCTAATTCAATTCGGGAACTCACCGGACTTATCTGGGTCTGCAGGAAGTAATACCTGAAATTAAGTTCCTTTGACTTCTTATTAATTTTCAATAAAACACAATTTACAGTAAGTTTTGAGACTTTAATCACATGACATTAATATTGATAAAAGTGTAAGTTGCTTATGAGATAAAAAAGTTCTGGTAAAAAACGTATATTTATTATAAATGGATTTATTTAAAGTACAATATATATAGTTAAATAGTTTATTAGTATAAACCTGTCAACGTGAACAATTCACGTACAATAAAAAAAATGTACCTTAGAAGTACTTATATTATTATTTATTGGTAAGTATACCTATGTATAATGCATTGTAATTTTTAGATTTAAGAAAGTCAACTCCGTTGCTGACTCGTTGAATAAACATAAAGCATAAACGAATTCAAAACACCGGATATATAATGACTTGTATATGTATTGTAATATTTGTGATCCATAATCTTATATTAATCCATTCCTTAAAACCAGATATTGTTTGAAAAGATGACGTGTTGAAAAATTCTTTGAAAATAACAATAGGCATTACAATATAATCAAACTAGGTACCTATACCTAATTTATTAATATTTTATTTGTGTTTAGTATTTAATGTTTGGGGTTTAGTCTTTGTATTAGGATAAATGGTGATTGTTTGATTGTATACATTATTGTATATACTTACAATATTCGTATTTAATAAACTAAAATATGTTTAAATATAATAAGTATTTTTTGTTAAGTGTATATAAATAAGAGGGGAACATACATTAAATTAAAAAGGAATAGACTTCATGTCTTCATCAATTACATCCTATTAATAAAATCCAAACTATCACTGCAAAAATAAATAACAATATACGCACAACTCATTCCCCCCTTGGCTTCCTTTGGAATCAAATTTTGGGGATCATCCACAAACATAACAATTATTTAATCCTTCCAATCAATATCACTCAGAACACTAACCAAAGCCACTTGGTATGTTAGTAATCGAACCTTTCACAATGACCTCAACATACTGACCGTCCCCGATCAAGCATCTAAACGGATCCACAACAAACTATTTATAATCATTCAAATTCTCTCATATCAAATTTACCCTCCCTAGACCTTCCTGATACAACCCGTCGACTAAAAAGAAAATGGTCCAGGGACCTATTAACCTAACTATTATAACACCTAATTTATGAAAAAAATAAAAAAATAAAAACTATATAATAATACCTACATATCACAGAATATTTCCTCTAATCGCGTTCCTCTAGGGTAAAACTTACGAGGGTCCTATCGTATTATATGTTCAAGCTTTTTATTAAAACATAACTATTTAATCATACATATAAATTGAATTATATTAAAAAAGATAGAACATTTTAAATCTCTTTAAATATTAAAAAAAGAGCCTAAATATTATTATATAAAGGTCCACAGACACAATATACAATTTAAAAATAAAACATCAATATAAGATCATTGTATTCATTGTTCCGCTTAGAATCTGAAAACAATATTTAAACGTACCTATTTGAATATGTAAAACACGATGCACAACTTTCTTTAAAAAAATTCCGTATAAAAATAAGTAGTTATATTAATGTATGTAACTTTTATAACACTACGTTATTATGGAGGTATTTACCCTGGAGATAACCAGTGAAATAGCCCTGGGTGTCGACATTTTGAGTAACTATATTTAAGGCTCTTAAAAAAAAAAATTGATTTAATTAAAATTTTTTTACACATACCTATAATATAGTAGATTTCTTTTATTCCTTTAAAAATTATATACAATTCTCTACCTCAATGCATCGTTAGATATTACTTCAAAAATTTGTTTCCTTTGGTCAGATTATCTTATAGAGTTAAACGACTATCAAACACACCACGATGGTCTGAAATAGCGGAATCTTTTCATCCAGTATAAATATAAATTGGAACGAAAATATTATAGTCTAATATATTGGCAATAATAATTTATTATCTTTTTCTAATATTAATAATATTAATTATAATAAAGGTATAATATTTTTCATGCTAAAAAACGTAAGTAAGTCATTCATACAATACGAGAAAAAAATGGTAATTAAACGAATAATAGATTTTATAATAATATTGCTCTATAAATATATTGCATTTTGACTCCTGATATTATTGATAATAGAATTTTTTTTTAATAAAATAAAATAATTATTATCATAACTATTACTTATAAGTTATAATTATGAAATTTATTATTTCCTAATTTCAAAACATGTTCTGATTGTTTTATTTAAAATCACATATTGTCTTACATTAAGATAATGTTGTGTTCGATTTTAAGATTCAAATATTTAATATATCATATTTCTTGTGTTACAAACTTACAACGGTACTGCAATCGCCAATCGTTATTATTATTATTATTATTATTTTAAATGTAATATACAATCTGTCTCAGTTGACACAATATTCATATATGCTAAGAGTAAAAAAACATTAGTAGATTTGAAGAAAGAAGCCACTTAATAATGACCTTTCAATATCGTCTTTATTAAAAAGTAAAAACGTCGACCTTTCCTATTATATTTAGAGTACAAATTCAAATATTTAATATATTATGTATCGACCAAATTGTACTTGTTCTGGGTCCACGAGGTTCTGTGGTTTTTCTTTCTCTGCTATCAAGTTCCTGCCCCATAGCCACCACGTTACAGTTGAAGTGCACCTCAACCTCGGAGGGCACCGCCGATCAGCCGGGCAAGCTTGACCAAAAGACGATGGGACTCCCACTACCCGTGGTACTGACTAAATTTAATTTACCAGTTGACGTCAGTGGATCAGCCCGAATATTAGTAGTTCCGATTTTCTTGCGTTAGTAATACTGTCCCATTATTTTGGTTCCCAAACCGGCTAATGGTCGGGATGGATAGTCCCGAGAATCAAAGGTTTCACCACTTGCCATGTACTAGTTTTAGCGAACTTTAGTAGGCAGCGTCGGACTAGTCCGAATTCTCGGCCCCCTACGTCTCTTGGCCAAGCCAGGCCGTGGCTTGACCCCAAGCCCTTGTACCACAACTTTGGTTGTGGTGAGAAGGACGGGGCAAGGGGGCCATCGGCTGGCCTGGACCCGTTGCATCTCACGGACACCCGAAGGCGGCGATAATGGGAATCGGTGCCGACATCAGAGAAGTCGGGAGTCCGCTCGGAAAGTCACTTAGCGATCGACCTGGACCGGTCGGGTGGGGTCGCCACGACAAGGCAGACTTTCGTCGGTCCCTAGATATTATCAACAGTTGACACTCAATAAGTTACTTCATCTAATAGCGCAGTTTACATCTAATGAAAAATTAAATACCTTTTAAACTATGAAATTTATAACGAAATTGTTGAAAAATTTTACACTCAGGAATATACGTGGGGATCTCAGTTACTAATCACTGGTCATCGTAGACATATTTAGTAAACCAAAGTACAGTTTTCAAAATTAAGTATGCGTATTATATGATAATAGCTAATCTATGGTTCTATTATTTTTTCATGATATTGTAATACTAAAGAAGGAACATATAAAATATGTTCGGTCTTTAATTCATTCCACATTTTGAGTGAGTGCAATATTTGATGTTTAACCTTTAGACATAGTTAGTTATATTGTTTTATTTAAATTTTTAAATCAAAAAGTAAGACTTTTGGCCTGCGTATACCGTTTTAAAATTTCAAATATTCACGAGTATATTCTTTATGTTGTTAAATTATGTTTGAATAAGAAATTCTGTTTTTGTAAATTGCAATGCTTATAGAAACCCGAGGATATAACAAAATAGGAATTTGTTGCATAGATTGTATTTATTGTTCGTATAATACATTATGAAAGAACGGTTGAGTATAAATTGTAGTCGTACCTATCTGGTCACGCCATATGTCCGGTGTAGACGTGAATTGCGTACTTCATGGGTATAGGAGTATTATAGGACTATTAAAAAGACACGCTAGGTGTATCCTCCCCAGTCCCCAGGAGATCTTCTACGTTTTCAAGGATTTTTGTAGACCATTATCGTATATACCTATAAAATATGTATATAAATAAGAATAAAATCACGGTGCATAAGGCCGTCACAGTTTTTACACACCTATTATGATGTTTACTAGCATGGATATCGATTTAAATTTATATATTTTATTCATCGTGTGACTGTTAAAATATCGTCTTTACGCGATTGTTTTTGTCGTTTTATTTTTTTTTGTTCACGATAGATACTGAAATCATTTTACATAGTCACATATAGCTATTTGTATTATAACAAATATAATAGTTGTGGTGGTGTCCGTATGTCGAGAGAGTCAGAGTCATTATGTTAACCAATACAATACGTGTATAATGTATATTATATATTTTAATATTAAAATATATAAATGAAATACAAATCAACCGCAACACACAGGCCTTACGAGCAGGCCACATAATATGTGTATTTTCATCAATTAAGTTTTTTTAAGGTTATTTAGTTATATTAAAAAATATTATGATGGACAGCCGCACGTGCGTTATGGCGTGGGTTTACGCGATATAATTATAACGTGTAACACTATAGTCTATAATATAGAATTTCGTGTATGCCATTAAACGGTTTCAGAATCGGTTCAGATTTAGTTTTCACAGATGGAACGCAAACAAAATAATACGAATCAATTCATGCACCCTGTAAACAGACTGAACGCATAGCTGTGAGTTCTGTTATGGTGTCTTGTGGACTCGCCGTATAAAACAACACAAATTGTTTCTACTTGAACTTATATAGATACATAATACGCGGGATCAGTACATTTTCCCGACATTCAATTTCCCGACACCTTAATTGCCCGACACCATTTTCCCGACAATATATTTGCCCGACACTATATTTGCCCGATACTACGTTTGCCCGACAATACATTTGCACGACACTATATTTGCCCGATACTACGTTTGCCCGCCAATATCAAATTAAATTATAAATAAATTTGTGTCAAAAATTATTTAAAATTTCAATAAAATATTATATTTTATTATGTTATTTACAAATTAATCTTAATTATTATTATTCAAAATTGTACAGCTAATTATAAAATATTTCTCTGACATATCAAGTTTTGTATTATAAATAAAGCATACACGAGAGGCAATATTTTTGCATTTTCTCCTGTTCCTATCATAGCATAAATTGTATATAATTGTTGAAAAAGTGTCGGAACAGTTTTAAAAGTTCCGTCCATGATCCAATATGAACTTTTTTCAAATGTTCAACGTTAGATTTAGTTGTAAACAAAAGTATTCTTTCATTGTCAAAGGATGCATCTTTTGCTAGGAAAATTTGTCCATTAATAGTTCTAAGGGGTAATGGTACATCTATACTGTCAATGGAAGTTGGTTGCATAGGTATATCTTTTCTGCGTACTCTTTTTATAATTTGACGTAGAGCATGATTATTTGGCAACGATGGTTGACTTAGGTTAGAAACAGCATTGGTTTCAATTTGTATTATTTGTGCAGGCGTGTCATTAGTCTCACGAGCCTTTCGTTTCAAATTATGAACAGCCGTGATGATATCTTTTCTAGTAGCATCAGGGCTATGGTTATGCTCTTTTGTATTTCGTAAATTATGCTGTCCACTAATTAGAATGGTACAAGCATAACCACCACAATTGAGACTTTTTCTCTTTTCGCAGCACCAATAATACAAATCATCTCTATTTTTGTCTTTTGTCATTATATAGCCATCAATAACAAGTTTTATACTACCTCTATTTGATGAAACGGTTTCACAAGATTTGTGCCATCTTCCAATTTATATTAAAAAAATAATTAAAATAAAACGTAACGGAATAAAATCAAAATTATAATATTTTTGAAAGAAAGAAGTAGAATTTTTACTAAATGTATACCTATAATACGGCTACAACTGTACTGTACTGTCTGTACTGAACTAAAACGTCGCGCGTCGCGTCAAAAACCTATTGTCGTTTTATCTGTCTATCGCCTATCGGTTTATTTATAATGAAATTATTATCTTACTTTTATATTACATATATATTATATATAACGATATTATCCATGATAAAATATTCGACTGATTTTGGTTTTTCTGAATTATTCGTAATAAATAAATTAATAAATTAATTAATAAATAATAAATAATAATAAAAGATTGTATATTAGTATTACGTACAATACAAATATGTAAAATATATTGTCGGATTAATGTAGTGTCGGGCCAATGTAATGTCGGGCAAATGGTGTCGGGCAATTGAAGTGTCGGGCATTCGAGTGTCGGGCAATCATATCAGACCCATAATACGCCGATGATTCGTGTAGTCGAATTTAAACTACCGACCCCACATTATAATACATAAATATTCAACGCCCATATACATCACCTATACTTAAACTCTTATCATATTATAAACGAATTGTAATATACACCTATACGCATTATGCATGTACACGGCAAACGCATTAAAAGATAAAAATAAAACGAAAAAAACACTCGTGCGTGGGCGTGTGACGCTTATACTACGATATGATAATATACCTATAATATGCATATATATAATAATAATACTCCGTTTTAACTGTACCGAAAAATCGACACGATATAATATAATAATATTTTACAGACAGTTATTGTAATTTGTTTTTTATTCCTAAAATTTTTATGAAAAGTGTTTTTGTCCGAAACATTACACTGTACAATGTATAGTGCGTACTTATCATAACTATTTCACACAAATATTATATAACATAAAAGTACAGTAAAATATATAAACCATTCACGTTGGTGGGAGTGTGTGAATTTTCGTCGCAGACCGTTGACGTTGACATGGCACGGGTGTGTCAAGAAAGGTGCGCCTGGCCAACTCGCTGGACAAAGAGGGAAATTCGGAATTCCTCCCTCTCCAAACCTACTTACCAAATAAATAATACAAATATAGTGTTATTATTATAGACCCCGGTCCCGGATATAAATGTATTGAATACCAGCTAAATATCCAATAAAGAATGTTTAATGTGCTAGACATATGACTATCTTATGACTGCTTCACGCGCTGTATACATCAACAAATTAAAAAAATGTTGGCACTAAAAAAACTATGCACCTCAAATGTATTCATCATAGAACTGATGGTGTGTAGTATTCACTTATAGGTTTAACAGTGTAGCTGATCTAAAGCAATGTCAATTGAACACGCGTACCTGCTTACTGTTACTACATATCAGAGTTGATAAAAAACATGTTCATTAAACCTTAAAAGTTATTTATTGTTATAATAAAATGTATAAATAGGAGTTACCGGTATAGGTACTTATAAGTTGTATATTTTTCTGTTTAAACGACCGTTTTTTTTATGTTGTTTAAATAATTTGTTTTAAACGTTTTAAATAAAACCATGTTTCATTATTTTAGATGTTTAAAACATTTTGCTTTAAATATCTCAACTCTGCTACATATTTAATTAATCAAACAATATTTAGCAAAAATACATTTTTATCTAAACATTTAAAAACTTATTAAATTGTTTTCTTCAAAATATGTCGACATATTTTACCCAACATTTAAATTGTATTATGAAAATATCTTATATATTATGCTTTTGAAATAGTCATGAGTTAATGTATAACATTTAAAATCTTAGTAACTTTAAGTAACTTATTTAAAAGTAACAAAAGTAGCTTAACTTTAACTTTTTAGCTTGATAATACCCAGCCTTGCCATTTGGTGATAAATATGTTCATTGTTCATTCATCTTTTTAATTTTTTTTATTAAGTGGATTTTTTTCTTACATTTTGAAATGCATTTTCCAGCGAGTGCACGAGTTTCAATTTGTTTTCATTTAATTAACTAATTGATAATTGTATGGTACTAAACAATTTATTTTGCTTTTAGGTACCTGGGAGACCTTTAAATAACTTAATAATATTAAAAAAAGGTACCTACCTCAACAAATGACAAAATACGATTGTCACAATTTCTTTGTTTCACATAATCATCACCGTGAAAAACATTTTTAGAAATAAAAATTAATAATTTTTTGAAAGCAGTAATTCCTAAGTTTTTTTGTATTGCTAAGTCGATTTAAGTTCAAAATCCTTAGCTTCCATTCATAAACAACTTACCCTTTCTTCTTAGTTCTTACCCATATTTTGCACTACATATTATTCTCGTAATACCTAGACCAATTTTCAGGATGATGCGTACTGCTAATGAGGACACACCGTTTTCTTTGTGTTAATATTATTTAAATAATGTTTAGAGTTCATATTTTTCTTGTAAATATACATATTTTGCTCTGTGCTTTGGGCTACGAAACGTTTTGTTATAAAATAAATTAATGACATCATATGATTCAAATAGGAAAAAAAATTGCATATATTATAGTTTCTTAAAAAGTTATAGGTACCTATAGGTATTTATATTATGTATAATTAGTAATTACCGCTTCAAGCTTTTATATTAAGTTTTTATCGTGCATATATTTTTCTATACTTTATAATATAATTATAACTTAGAAAGATTATCAAAATGTTCACTCGAACAAACTTTTCTATTTTTTTATGTAATCCATCTGTTATTTTGGAATTTATTTCATTATCTTAACCACTCACCCCCATCGGTCCACACAACTTAAACCTCCGGGTACGTCACGTCTCGGATTGCGTGTATAATATTATTAGTATGCACCTCGTAACCGGCGAATTGAATAATATCAGGACGTGAACAGAGGACAAGGTATTCACACACGTCACACACACACACATACACACATACATACACTGCACATTTGTAAATAAAACGTCGTCTGCAGTTTTAGAGACGTCGCGCCGCGATGGAAGCAGAATTTTATCACCTAACCGCGTCTACCGTGCAACACTTCGGAGCCACGGCGATGACTCATTTATCCGGCGGGAGTTCAATAATATAACGTGTATATAATAGACACGCAGAGGAACGAACCGGTCCTAAATACTTAATCGGGTAGGGCACAGTCGCCATAAATAATTCACCGTGTAAATTACCATGACCGTACGCGCACATAGGCGTGTGTATATATATACATTATACATAGTATACATAAATATAGTGGTTACGTGGATTTTGGCTATCGAAAACGCTGCAGCGTTTATTTATCGTGTTGTACACGTATCCACCGTGACCCCGCTTGCGCATCGTGGTTAAGATTTTCCCGAATTTTCCGTCGTCGTCTGCATGGTATATTGGTATTAATATTATAACGAGGGGTACGACCGAGTTCAATGTTTCAGGGTGACCATGAGAAAATGTTCCGATGCTTGCACTTATTCGTGTGTTTGTTCAAATGTTACGGTACGTTTTATTTTTCGTTCTAGACGAATTTAAATAAGAAGGTACACTTAATAATAGATGGTGATTTGCACTTCGACCCCGTGCCTCGTCGTCGAAAACCAATTCAGAGTAAAACACTGGTTTTTGCAATAAAATCTGGTGACATAAAAATCTAACAGAACCAATTTAATATTATGCTGTATTATAATAATTACAAATTTTCGATTTGGGAGTAGACTAAACGTTTAGTATGAAACATCATTTATTTTAATATTTATATACAGTTATACATTCAACGGTGTATACTGCAACGCACAAAACTGCCCACAATTTGTTTCCCGAGAAGTCTGTCTAATATAATTCTTGACAAATAATTATGATATCCTATGTTATAGAATTTATCACGCAATATAGAAACCATAAATTTGAGTTATTATTTTAGGTAAACATATAAGTACATAATATTAAATAGACGACTAGTTGATCCAGTGTATGTCATTCCCTGTAAAAATGACAACTCTTAAAAAAATTGTGATTGTTCAACTCCTTTTGGGTGTAACTCGCTGCAGTAAGTGCAACTCAACCATCTTGGTAGGCAATGTGCTAAAATTCGATTTGATGGATGCTTGTACCTGATCTGCCCTATTAACCAATGGCATTGATGATAAATAAATACTATTTCTACTAATTATTTCTCCTATAACCAATAGAAACCATTTTTAAACAAAAAATTCTATTGTAAATTTCAAAATCCATATTTGAGCATCTCCTCGGGTTCCTATTGGTCGTAGCATGATGTTATATATGCCCATAGCCTTCCTCGATAAATGAACTATTCAGCACAAAAATAATTTTTCAATTTTAAGCAGTAGTTCCTGAGATTAGAGCGTTCAAACAAACAAACTCTTCAGCTCTATAATATTTGTATAGATATACATTCATTATATTATATTTAAAAAGATAAAACTAACTTCCTTACAAATGCATGAGTGTGCACTGTTCCACTACAACACTATATACAATACTGTTGTATATTGTACGAACCATGATAAGTAAGTTATCTGGTGATTTACATTTTAAATTATTTAAATAAAATATTTTATATACATTACTTATATGAGATAACTATAAGTACCTACTGCAGCGGGTCTAGTAAATATAGTCAAATTAGGAGGGCTTGGCCCCCCAGTTGTATCCGTTTTACCTCCCCCTCCTAGTTTGTGTACTCGATAAGTAGTTGAAATAATACTTTGATTTTCAACTTCGGTATTGTCGAATCTTGTTCGATAGGAAAGTGAATCTAATTAGTGCATAGAGGGGGGATCAACATTTTAAATTTCCAGTAGTTTTCAAAAGCGCCGGAAAAACAAAAAAAAAGTAAAGGAAAAATGAGAATTTTTATGCAAAATGGATTTTAGATAAATGCGTAGATATACCGTGTGTTCAAATTCAAGGTAATGCGATCGAAATATTTCCTGTTACCTTTAGAATTGAACACACGGTATTATGCAATTTTCACTGAATATTTATATTAGTATATGCTATAAACCATAACATTTTCAAAATATTTCCACTTGTTTCGAGCTGTTAACGGACATTTTCTTTGAGCCAAATTTTAAAATTTTTTTTTTCTGTGGATATCAAGACAGTGAACCTGCACTTATAACCTACTGTACAGCAGAGCCATACCCATTTGCTCACCTTTTCTGTTTAAAAATATACAAATATATTTTTATCAAGTATTACGTATTATATTTCAAGAACAAATAAAATTAGCTATTAAATGGAGCACCTATTCTAGTCATGGCGATAAATTGTTCACCTACTTTAAAAGTTTGATTTTAATGAAAGGAAACACTTGAAGAGAAAATAAATAATTTATGTTTTATAAGGAATTTATGAGAAGTATCATGGGAGTCGTGATAATATTATACTTATACGTATATTAATCGGTTTAGAGGATAAAATTAATAAATTATTGCTGCCGGTTTATAAATACAGATATTCAAGTGTAGAAAAAATAATAAAATTAAAACGTAAAGTCGTAGAACAAAGGTTTGTTTGAACAAAATTACGATATGCTCGTACGTCATTTATCATACCAGCTATATAGGTATAATGTTCTTAAACAACTAAGCATGTGAAAATCATAAACCACAGCGGCTTATAGCATTCAGATCCCAAGTGTTCATACGAGAAAAAATCGCTTGGGATATAAATAGGTACCTATTGTAATACTCGTGACGCAAATACGATAGGGTATTTAGTATTTACTATAGTTAGGTAATAGCTGGTGTAAGATTTGACTAATTATTTTATAAATTATTATATAACAAAGCCAGTTACATCTTCGTTGGTAACGTTGTACCTATATGTGTGTGTGTGTGACGTGCAGGTTGGAGATTATACCAAACATAATATCGAGCCATTGAGTGGTTATTTTTAAAAAAACTACATATTTTTTTCCGACTCAATTGGTTACAGTCAATTTTGGTCGATAATATAATATATAGTGCACCAGTTTTTAACGAGGACCTTTCGTTTATTCTACTTCGACCTCCTCTCTCATACGGTCGTACCAGTGTACCACCGTCCATTTATAATCACTGATAAACTGATAATGAACCCCACTGAACATGTTGATTTTATGATTTGTATAAAAAGTTATTTGAAGCACAATAAAAAAAAAAATTATCTTTCTATAAAAACTTTTTTTTTTCCAGTTTGAAACCGACGGCGCCGCGGTAATTGCTTTCGCATTACTTCCGCGCTTTCTATAAAAACTAAAATCGTCAATAAGTGTATTTTTTATACATACCTATATAAAATCAGTTAAATACAATATTAAATAACGATTAAATCCTTAAATTATGCAAGTAACGGACTATTGCTATTAATTTGTTATGCATCTATATTTTGTTCTTGCAGCAGCCAAGTTGTAATTTTTTTTTAAGAATCTTAAAAGAGTAAGTTATTATGTTCAAATATATTTTTTAACTTTTCTGAATGTTTCAGACTCATATTTGACCCTGAATAGTTAGAAAAATCAAAAGGGATCGTGTTATAGGATAGGGAAGGTGAATTATTACGTACATTTGTTATTCACTAATTGTTTGACCATAATTTAAACATGCATCGTTTATTTCACGAATTATTTTTAGTTTATTCAATATAGTTTGACGCGTTTTTGTAATATTATTACCTTATATTTACAATTTTAATGCAGACGGACTTTTATTTGATATTGTTCTAAGGGTTTGCCAGACAGTCAATACTCAATTATATGCCTGCATTTTTGTTGCAACTCATTAGAGTTTATTCATTTTTTTTAAATTTTTTATTTTATAGTAGTTACACAACTATGCGGGGGTTGTCTTCTGCGATCGATGATACCGGCGGTGGCTGTGGCAGTGATGTTGACCAGTTTCAAGGAGATGAAGCAGAAGACCGTTTTGAACCGTCGCTGTTCGCTGAATATTCCCCGCCTCCTCTACCCGACGATATGCACACGGCTTTCTTGGCCGCCAACTTGTTGCTGCTTTATCTGAACCTGGCTAGGCTGTCGACTATGTCGATCGGCGACGCACACCAGCTACCGGTTACCGTCAACGACCATGACGACAACGACAATGACGATAACAAGTGAGTATTTTTGTCAAACCTCCACAATTTATAGATATAAAAATACACAGTTAACGTTCAGCCTGTTGTCGATAGACTAAAGTGTTATGGTAATATTATTTATTATACATCAATGACCGGTCTTCGTTGTTCGTTCATTCAAATAAACGATAGAAGAATAGAGGATAATTAATGATTTACAGTTTATATTTCGGATTTAAAGTGCGTTTTTCCAGCACAAATAAAAAAGCCAATATCTGAACACATTAAAAAAAGTCTCTTAAAAAATCAAATGTCATTAATATTCATCGTTAAAAAACTATAAAGTTTAAACCATCCATTTTATTATGATATACACCATTATATTCCATTAATGAAGTAAAATCAATAAACAATTTTTATAATTTTATTTCAGCGGTTATAGTATTTTTATAAGTTCCTACATTAGAGAAAAAAAATAAACTGGGAAAGCATTTGTTGCTCGATCACGTTTTCTTCTTTCCAGTACCCCTTTTTTTTATTGATTTTCTGCCATCGTCGCAACTATCAAAGCCAACATTTACTTCTAAGTATATAAAACTCAAGTGTTTTTCTTATAAATATCTTATTCTTATAATATATAAATATATAGCTTAAAAAACTTTATTATATACCGTGACCTTTAAAAGGACGTCAGAGCACTACTCATAGTAGTTTTCTCTCTCTCACTCACGCTTAACATAGTGAAATGTGCGTTCAGCAGAACCAATTTAGTATTGCTAGCTTTAATATTATAAAAAATTCACCATAATACTTAAAGGTAAGAATATTATATTAGGCATTTATTTGGATTTTATCAGTATTTTAATTTTAAAGCCGGGTACTTTAAAATTGTATTATATTACATTACCTATTATAACTCACTTTAAGATCAAAAGATTATTAAAAACCTAGGAAATGGCCAAGATAATGTTCTCATCTTTAAGTTTTGATAATAGGTCTTAAAAGGTTTAGGTTTAATTTATTCTAATATTAAAGTTAACAACACAATTTGAATCTGTAGAACTCAAATTCTCAATATGCGTGGGAGTCAGTGATAGATTACAAACAGACAAACAGTGCGCTGTCGAGCTGACATCTTCTTAAACAATTAAATTATTTAAATTTGATTTGGATATCTGAATAGTACTTGTATCCTGCATTATCTGTATATAATGTGATGTGAATATTACTGAATAATAGTTTAGTAGTACCAAGTTTCCAACTGAACAATCGCTATTCGCGGACTTCGCAAACAGTGGCATATTAGATATCAATTTTTTTTTAATACTTGATTTTTAAACAGGTCACAAACACTGTCTAGAATTTATCAATTTTCTGACCGACCAATTTAAAAAGTAATTACATTAAAATATATATTAGATTTTAAATACGTGAATGTATTCAATACACCTTCCAGTCTTTTCCAGTCCACCACCGTTAGCAAAATATGTTTATAAATTATAAACTAGTTTCAGCAAATTTATTTACTATTTATAATTTCAAGATTTAATAAGAACATAAAAGTGTATATTTATATTTTCACTTGAAATCGATGTACAATTTATTATAAAATACGATAAATTACAGTCAAAAGAATTTGCACGTTACTACATTATATTATTAAATTTTCTAGTTCATTGTAATTGTAATATCATCCAGTCTGGGTCACCTAAATCGAATTCAATGGCATTACCTATATTTCTATTCATTTTTTTTACGAAATTGTTAGTGTGTTATCAATTACCTGTTTATGAACTACTACTTCGTCAGGATGCATGACCAGCGTGACATGGTCATCAAGTAATGCTATGTAGCCACGTGTTTTGATGGAATGAATACTACCTAAAACGTGCAGAACTGCAGACCCAATTCAAAACATTATAATTTATTGTGTATAGTATTACTATAAGTAGTAGGCTATAGCTTATGCCTTGTATAATATGTTATTCGTTTCTATCCAATATAATGATACATTATTACTTATTAGATATAGGTAATTCACTAGGTGGTTTGTTATCGTCCAATTTAACTTAAATATTTCTTTATAATTTATGTTCAAGACTACCAATTCTATTTTCCTATTTTACAAATCTAATACGTATACATATGCTTTGCAATTATCTTTTTTTATGGAAGAACTAGTAAATTGTATAATTTTAATAAATTCAATTTTTCACATTCATACATGGATTTATAATATCATATGATACCTAAGTATTTTGTATAAAATCATTATCATTTTTTAAAAACTTTTATGCAAAATTGATCCATTGTTTGGAATTGAAATATTTTTAAAAAACTGCACGTATTAAATTTGTTACTACAAGTCTATAAAAGGTATATTTTAAGTTTGACGGTAAAAATTTGAATTACATTTTTAATTAATTATCTAAATACGTAAGCGTAGTGGTCTGCTGACTATAGCTTATTGCAGTAAAATTCGTAAAAGTGTTGCTTCACGCTCACGTACATAATCCGATTAATGTCATTCACTAAGGATTTTTAATTTTTTAGCAGTTTATCTTTATGACATTAATCTATATTCTACAGTTACCGGATATCTTGGTACGTAATGGAAGGTATACATTCCGGATGTGTCATACCTACACTGTACTGGTACCTACACCTGAGACCGCGTATTGATATTTAATAGGTTTCATAATATTTTTCAACGCGTAACTTTAGACAAAAATGACATCAGTGTTACACAAGGGATTCCTATTTCCTTGAGAGAATACTAACATCATATTAATTAATTAATTTCATTATCTTAATTGGTGATTGTAGGTACTTTGACGTCTGTAAAACGAATATAAGAAAAAGAATTCATATTTTTCTTCAACATATCGGGCGAACTATAATAGCATTCAGTTAATGAAATCGGCGATCCATAATATGAATACAGATAATAATAAATTTAACTTCCTTACGGAGTATCTCTTACAAGTTTTTCTTTATCATTCGGTCCTATCATGTATTCATGTGGCGTGTATTGTATTTTTTTAAGTATGCGATAAGTATAATAATATGTACAGTAGGTACTAGGTACTTACCTATATAGAATATATAAATATACAGTAGAAATACACTTTTACAATATATATTTTAGCGTCAAAATTACGTTTAGACAAGTATCTGGCCTTGAAACTATCACACATGGAAATTATTTCAAGTTTAGTTAAACTATTGACACAGACAAAAATACTTTTATCACTATAATATAATCCACATTTGTGAGCTATTATTATAGGATATAAAGAATTTTTTTTTTTGACACATCTAACTATGTGTCGATCCTTTTAAAAAATTAATTATTCATACGTACGTCATATCAAAAACTTGTTTAATTATATTGAATTATTGACTAGGTGTCTAGGTATATGGTATAAAACTGAAGATTGTCTAAGCCACATATAATTTAATTTAAATGACAATTTCAATATTACTGTAGCATTAAATATATAGTATTTGCGATCAAAATGAAAAAAACTATAAATATTTTATCTCCACTTATATAAAATTCTTAAAAATACTTTTCATGTTCAATATTGTATCTCAAAACTAAATGGTATTGTATAGGTAAGCAACTCAAAAATATTTAATATCATCAAGTTTGTGTCATAACATTTTTTTAATTACCTACCTACTTGAAAAAAATAGTTGAACTACCCAATTAAATTAAAATAAAGGACTGTGAGCGGAAACTGGTAGTTAAGGATAATCAATACCTAGGTGTTTTTATATTTAATTACTCTTTTCCTATTTGAAGAAATTAACTATGTGAGTGATCGTGATTAGTGATTACTAACATTTGAATCAGCTTTAAACACTAATACACTAATAAGAAATAATACCTGTTTTAATCCACACTCGCTCTGTAAGTATAACCCTCGAAGAGAACCGGGAACGTAATACTTCACATATGGGGTGCTGATAATATTAATGAGATATGTACAAGTAACATATTATACGATTACGATGTATACCTACTGCAGATTTGTTTGTTTGTTTATTTTTGTGATATTAGTCAATATACATTATAATATATTCATATCATTACAACTATAATAATTATAAACATTGCGTGAGTTTAGACATATATTGAGACAAGAGATATTAATTTTTGAAGAAAATATCTATATTTGAATACGGCACAATTAACTTTCATGTTTATGTCCAATACTAAAATAACTTTTACACAGTTTGTATAAGTAGTTTAAAACTAAAATTTGTTGAACTGATCTACATATGTTTATGAAGTATGTATTTATGAATAAAATATGTATCCCACTCACAATTGTTGCCAATGTTAATATACGCTAATAGTAATTGTTAAATGACTAAATTTGCTTATAAACCAACGCATATTTCTGACTAGGCGTCAAGCGTCCCTGAAAATACCATTTTAGTAGGTAGGTTACAAACATTTTATATATTTTTTTTATTATTAAAATATGTAGATATTCAAACTGTATATGAATATGTTTAATGTTATGCACAGTATAATATGTATAATATTATAATTTGGTCAGTGTAAAATTATGTGATATAAGAATCGTCCAATAAATAATATTGCATACATAGTAAATTATAAATAGTGATAATTGTAATTTAACACAATAGGACATTCAAACTTTAACCTTTAAAAAAAAAAAATGGAATACCTAAGAATAATAATTATAATGTTTTGACTTTCTTTAAGTTTAGATGTTTTTGTATCTATATAATATTATTATGGAAAACTGTACTTGCTTTCTAATATTGTAACTTATTAGATTATGCCTATAATATATGTGTTAAAAATTATACCTGTCATTACTATAAATTGGGACACTTAACAATTATATATAAAATAAAATGTAGGTAAATTTGTATAATGTACAATAAAAGGAAGTTGAGTTATTTTTTAATTCAATTTTGAGTTGATTATTTTTTTTTTTCATATCAGAAATTATTATATAGGTACTAAATTTGACTATTATTTATGAATTGTGTACGTCTCTATACCAATACTAATTGCCATTAATGATATTCTTTCAAACAGTTGTTAAATCTGAAATATGTAATCAAATAATCCACAAATATGTCACCAATGATCTATAAGTATAATACAAGTTTAGCGTCGACTATCAATTACATGTTTACTGCTATACATGATTTAGCATATATGATTGCATATAATAATATATTATGCAGGTATACCTACGTGTAATTTAATTTGATGTTTGATGTTGTCAATATTATATTAATAACCGATAACGGCTGAATAAGAGTTATGAAACAAAAACATAAACATATTGAAACAAAGTAACAATAAATTCGTATAATATCGAAATACAATAAAAGATAATAATAATAAGTTGCAATTCAATTGTTTTATTTCAAGAAATTACATAATTTATTTTTCCTCTATACATTTATAATGTATAATAATCAGTTGTTGATAGCCCATGCTAGACAAAGGGTTGAACCAGTGATCTAAACCATGAATTTTTTTTTTAATTTTTAAGAGATTTTGTTATGAATTAAAAATATGTTAATGTAACACGAGCCTATAACTTTGTTTTTTTTTTTAAATATTACACCAGATGCAGCATTATATACCTATATTGTCTCATCGATATGTTTTATGTGCCATGATAATAATGCAACAATGGCCTAATAATAACCCCTAAAATGATGTCCATTAATTGTATTGTTTGATGCCTAACCATAGGCCACTGTCGGGTTCAGATATCATAATAATAATCACTCGGCAAGTAGTAACAACAACTTGAAATAATATTTGAAATGCATTGCCTTTGCAGTGGTACGTCAGTGGCGGCGGAGGAAGTGCGCGTGACTACCGCGGTGCAGGCGACGGCAGAACGGCGCTTGAGCGGCGGACGGTTGCCCGGGGAACCGGGGCCGTCAACAGAGGACGGGCGACCGTGGCCGGCGGACGCGACAACCTCGGCGGAGCGAGTGCCACTGCAGCGACACCAACGTCACTATCGCAGCGACAGTTGTCGGCCACAGCCGCCGTCCACGGAGCCGCATCAGCGACAGACTCACACCACCACCCCTGCGCCCATCATGATAACGGTGGCCGCGAGCGGTTCCAGGGCTCTGAGACCCAAACCACAGTCGCGCGGCCCATCGTCGTCGATCCCGTTCCCGGTGGACGTGGCTGACAGGCTTCGGTCGCCGACGGCGTCGACTGCCAGGCCCAGACAGTACGGTCGCAGGAGGAGCGTTCAAGACGCCGTCGCTTCGGCGGTGATGGCGCAGCGACAGGAGGGGCTCCAGTTACGGGCGGCCGTCGGTGTCGCCGACGACACCGTCGTTGAACCGAGTACGGATCAGCTACAGGCGTCCGGCGCCGACCAGGAACCAGGACAGGAACCTAGGCTCGTCTCGTCGCTCAGGTTGGTGCGCGCAATCGCTGTCTCAATTATTATAACATTGAATTATTGTCGTTGTATATGTACAAATAGACAATGCACACTCGCTTTCCGACCTATTCGGCGTTTTCACGAGTACCTATATCGAGTCTCGTTTCGTTTTCACCCCGGCGAACTTGACTTGAACAGTCAACTTGACTGGTCAACTGAAGTGCTTGTGCTGTCCCGGAGTCACTACTTCGCGGATCACATCATAAATAGGCTATCGGTGCTCAGTGACATAACCAGGAGTTTCGAAAGGGGGAGAGGGACGAAAAAAACGCATTTTTATACCGTTACATATATACTGCGATATACATTATGTCATATATATTTTATAAAATATTTATGTATTCCAACATGAAAAAATCCATTGTTTTCAATGTAATTGTATCTCTTTTAATGGTTTTAAACATATAATTAACTATATGCTTCCTTTTTTAAAGTAAAAATAAATTTCTATAGAAAGTTTGTCCACAAGCCGCGATTTTGGTGACTCTCGATATAGAGTATAGGTTCATCGTCGAGCATTGTTTCTCTTGAACTGCGCGTATATTAGTGTCACGTGTTAGGTCTACTTCAAGGTGCAGGTGATCATTGAGCATGGTTAAGAAATAGAGATTTTTTTAGATGGTGTGATTCTAAACGTTGATACTAATATTTTAATAATTTCAAATCAGATGTGCGTAATTACTAATATATGTAACACATGCGCTAAACTTTTTAAGACAACGTTAGATATAGATAATTATAATCAAAACTACTTAATTATAGAGATTAAGTAAAGTTAGGGCGTAGGGCGTAGGGCGTTACAGAATCTCGTTACGTAACAGTAAAAATGAGCGTGTAAATTTTAATATTTACTGTAAATAAAATAATGGAAACTACAATATTTTAGCACAATAATATGTAATATATAATATACAATGACTTATTATAATGTATATTACTATTTACGACTGTTATAACATTTACATTGGTCGATTTGTATTCTCCCTGTCATATGTATAATTCTGATAAAATATTAAATAATACCTAATATATCTACCTACATTATTGTGCGTCAAATTTACGATACGCGTACCTACGCATATTGATATACCTACTTATTTTATAATTCGTCATTTCTATAAAACTAATATGCTATAATATAAAAGTATAAAAAATCTAATTTAATTCGTATTACAAAAAAAAATAAAAAAATAATACTTATAATGCACGTAAAATTGTTTTGTGTTGGACATACCATTTGTATAAGAACAAAATTCACAAAATATTTTACCTACTAAAATAATAAAGTTGTGTACCTACCTACATGGTACTTCATAATATTATACATATTACATTTTACTTATTATAGGTAGTATTTGTACGTTACATATTTAGGTCACGATAATTCCACGTGTGCGTTTATATTATATTCAACTATTCTATAGTTTATAGAACGTTTTGTTGGGGTTTAAGTTTACCGATATTGCTTAACTTCAACGTCAAGTCGTCAAGTATTGTTATTTCAATATTATTATATGATTGTTTTACAATAATTATTGTGTGATAAGAATTATTGACTAAACATAGACATTTAGACATTTAATAGTACAGTTATTTTTAAATTTAAAAGGTACAATACATATTATATAATTATAATAATTTATTATATATTGTATTTACGAATTTGTAGGTACCTAAACAAAAACGCTTTATTCCGGAAAATCATAGATTCGCCATGGTTTCAACCATATATTATGTTACAAATTCATGACCGTATTAGATTTTTATTTATTTTTTAACATTTATTGGGGTCACATGGTCAATTATCCATCATATTCTAACCAACAACTGCCAATACTTTGTATCGAATATCTGATATTGTTTTTATCACAATAAATATGTGAATATTTGAATAAATGCAAATGTCGCCATAAAACTCAATGCCTCCTTGATTATTAAAACGTCTCTATAAAGCGTTTCAATTTTATAATTAAAAAACGGTTTTTGAATATATTTTAGTTCTATTAAAATTAATATAATTTATAATTTTTTATAGGCACCTACGTACTACAAGTTACGTCATAATTGATAATAAAAATATGAACAACTAACTTGTCTGGATTTGAATTATTGATATAACGCCAAATATATAGGTTGGCATATACATTGCATGTATAAATTATTTCACTGTTAAGACAGTTAAAAAGCTCATAGACTAAAATGTATTGTGTTTATGTAAAAGTTTAAATTTTTGAATACTTGGATATAACGTAATATAGGTAGGTACGCTCGTACAACAACAATTATTATTTTACTGCAATTATATTCGTTTAGCATTTCCAAAACTATAATTAATAGCTCCTCACTAAAAGTTTGTGTAGGTAGGTAGATATTAAATTAATTTAAGTAATTATTTTATAGCATCTGATATTGAAAAACTAGAAAAAATATTACACAAATCACGAATTCCAAATCATACTTATGTAATTTAACTAAAGATCGAAAATTAAAAAAAGATTTAACATGTAATTTTATATTTTGGTATAATTTAAATTAATTAAATATATTATCGCGAAACTTTTATATAGTTTTAATTTTTTAAACAAGGTCAAATTGATCAAGCAGATTCAAACCTAAAACAAATTCAAAGTCGAGCAAGTGTTGTGGGTTTAATACAAGACCTTCATCAAGGTTTTTTAACCACAAATGATCTCACAATATTAAATCATCGTAAATAAAATTGCATATTTAACATGTTTCCAAGAGTATAATTTTTTATTGCATATTTCATTATAGGTATGATGCACTTTAATTATATAACAAATTATTATCATTGCTAATTGGTGTAATAACAGCAATTCTGAAATAAAATAGTTCTTCATTTCAGAGTTATACCTGCTTAATATAATATATAATATATTTAAATATAAATATCAATATTAAATAAATTATATATTATTTTTCGCGACACGGTTATTGTGTAGGAACACAACGCAATGGTGAACAGGTGTACATCGCACAAAAAGAAAATATGACAGGTGAATTTTTACTTAACATGCTCTTAAGGTTTTATTGTTTATCAGTCACCTGCTGAAAGTTGTAAATATATGCTGTCAATCGTAATATTATAATTTCTAGGATCCAGAATTTATGTTTAAATTTTACCAATTATCTTCGATATTAAGCGAGAAGTCCGTTAACTATATCTGTTCATTCCGTTAGAGCTCAAATGTTAAGCAACATGTTTGTAGATCAGTAGACGTGCCTATTGGAATACATATCCGGTTGGCTCTTCTCAACATTTGACAAAAAAATGTCTCTGTATGTTAAACAACGGGTGACCTAAATCCAGGCACCTATATTCAACTTTGTTTACAACGATTTTGTGTTATATTGATAAAGTATCAAAATCTTGTATCATCAATTATTATTAATTGGTGTTCCGAACAATTGTATTTAGTCATAAGCTTATTTTTTATTCAGTCCATTTGTTGGTAAATACGTTATTTTAAGTAATTATATTATATTTGCAGGGATGATTATTTTTGCACTTACCTATACATATATATATATTTATAAATTCTAAATAATCACTTTTATATAGGTAATATGAAAATACGATTGATTATATTCAACAATATATTGTTGTTTTTAGAATCTATACATAATTCTCACCTACTTAATTTCAATAGAAATTGTCATTAATTTAAGAACTTAACTTTTAGCAATACCTATATTTTATATTGATGGGTGAGCATAAAAAATTGGAAAACAATTGGGTTCAAACCGTATTATTATTTACCGTGGAAAAATACCCCATCGGAAACATATAATGTTAGAACTGTTTTTGTATTGAATCACATTTCATTGGAGTCGTAATACTTTTGAAAAACATTATGTCGGAATCAGAAACGAATTCGAATTCGAATTTTTTAATTTTTAATGGAAAATAGTCGTTGGAAATGTATATTATTATTTATTGGGTTATAGAATAGTATTCCAAAAAAAATATTGTTCTAACAAAATTAATTATTTGCATAGGTATTATTCCAATGAAATTCATTTTAATTAAATACGATTACAAAGTTATATTTTTCGACGGTTTAATTTCCAAACGAATACGTTTCTGCAGATTAAATACATGGATTACAAAATACGTTTCCAAGCAAATACTTTTCGACGAATTATGTTTCTATACCAATACACAAGATAAATTTAATTCAGAAAAAATAGTTTCCGAAGTTTTACTTTCCAGCCAATTATTTTCCAACAAAATATAGCCCTTATATTTTATTTTATTTTATTAAAACACGGCATACCTATACCTAAATCAATACAAGACTGTAAATATAGGTATACAAAATATTATACATAATACATATTATATAATATTTAAACTAGTTGAGTTTATAGATCTTTATTTGCTATATACTCATCATTATATGTAATATGGTTGATTTTTGAATAATTGGAGTTGCATATATAGGTAATAAGTAAAGAAAACAAATACACATGACGGTCATAAAAGGTTGGAACTTTAAATTTAATTTGTTCGGGAGAATCAATAACACTATCAAAGAGGTGTCTCAGAAAAAGTAAATTAGCTTCAAACCTTCTGTCAGCTAACGTATTTAGGTCAAGCCAATGCATAAATAGAGGATAGTCGTCGGATGAGTGATTAATTTTTAATTTGTACGCACTACAAAGTTAAGAAACTTGCAATGAACATGTTAAATTTGATTTATATACGGTAAAAGGTATTTAGATCCCACTCAACGGTAACAACACCATATTCCAAAATGAGCTTTATTTTGTGCCACAAAGACACAATATAAATATTTTATAGGAGTAGGTATAGTTGTGGGTTTTATGGTACCTATACCTATCTCCACTATATGTTTGACTGAAGTTTGATATATTTCTGCATAAGATTAATATAGTGATCGATTGCATTATAGTTGAATTTGAATAGAATGATAAAATAATAAATAATTATCGCGGTGTTTGCTATATTATGAGAACGGTGGTCGAAAAAAAGTTGCATAAGTCGTTATATTTTTGTCGCAAGCGTGCGGTTTTCTAACGAGACGTTGACGTAACGAAGGACTTTGACGAATATAAGATTGTTATAGTAGGGGCGGTGTACGGCGAAGGTGTTGGAAAAATTGGAAATATAGTCTGGAGTAACATAACTAAATAGTTAACACTAATATATACAGCGAGTATCAAAAATAAAATATTTCCTAAGTGATTTTGTGATTCTATTAGTATTGGAGAATGTATATAAGTTATATTAATAATGTACTTCTATAAAAGAATAAAAATATGACAAGTTTTAAATTTGTGTAGATTAAGAAGAACAGGGTCTGTTTATACCAGTTAAACAAAATATAACCTATTTGGGCCTATAACCTGTTTAGACCGAATAATATAATATATGTTATACTTGACATTTCCCTCGTTATAATATCGAGCTCGTAAGAACAACAATTGTACTTCAAACTATCATAATATGTAGTGGTATTATAGTGGATAGAAAATTATTCCTTGGAAATATATCACATAAATGATTTTGTTAATTATTTATTGAACATTATGATTTATATGTGATATACCCCAATGTTATTAATTATTATTTTGAATCATTTTATTTGATCATTAGTTATATATTAATTGTATGTAGTAAATATGAGAAGCTGGTAGGTATTATACTGGTATGTACTTGACAATTGTACACAATACAATTTAATAAATACAATATTTTTTTTAATTACCTGTTGATTAACCATGTATCTGTAATGTTGTGGTTCGTTGTGAGAGGGGGGGGGGGGAGACCATTCTAAACGCGTGACTATGTGCCAGGCACACATTCCTAACAACCATACTCAAACATCCTTAGATGGCCGTCAGAATTATTTATAGTATATTAAATATTTATGTTGCTAGTGTCGCACAAAAACTAGAAACATATGAGTAATATTGGTGGCTTTAAGCATCCTATTTGGACACGTCTTGCGCAGTGTGTAATCTTCAGGAAACAGGTGTTAGATAGGGCCATCGAGCCGAAGTAGAATTAACAAACTATATAAAATAAAAAATAAAATTGTAATAAAATGTAATTTATGCCATTTATATACTAAAAATTAAATAAGACCACTTTCTCGTGGGTATATTTATAAGTATATCATTACAAATTACAATACTTTTTATATATCACTAAATCACATTAGCATCACTAAAATTATTGAAGTGATAAAGTTGAAGACTAATTGAAGTTTAAGTATAGTTTCTTTAATCACAAATCTTAGTCTATAAGAAATTATAATATTTAATAAACTATAGTAGTCATTCAGGAATATATTATTATGTTTCTATGCTGCTAAATTCCAGTGATCGATGGTTTCGAAAGTCTCATAAATGCCATGCCATCAGAACGTAAATCCATCGAGGGGGTACCTAATATAGTTGAGTAACTTATAAACTCACGAGAGGTCAAGTATTTACGTGTGCTCTCGGCATAACGATCTATCGTTATCGTTATTCGACTGTTCTTTCTTAAAAATTATCTAATAAAACAAAAGTATAATAATGACTTATGTTAGGCACACCTAAATTACTATAAGGTTTAAGAAGACCAACATTTTAAAATACTACAGTAGAAACATTAAGATTTAAGTTACATAATAATACATTTGTATACAAGAGCAGTTGTCCCAAATCCCAATACGGTTAGTCCAACGGTTAGCACTTATAATGGGGCTTCAAACTATTTACTATTTACTGGATGGTTATGTAATTCGATCATGATTAGAGTTGTATATATAATTTAAAACTATATCTCAATAAATTTTTAGGCATAATATTAAAACGCAGTTACAGTGAAACAGGTCTTAACCGCGGACACCTGCATATATAACGGACACCTCTCAACGGACAATATATGATAAAGTTTCATCAAAAAGGATATATTATAATGCATTTCGACCCACCTATGACGGAATCTTCTTAATATAGATGGAGACAGTAATATTTCTCCATATTACCTCCATAGCGGACGACAATCTTAATTAAAACTAAAATTTAATTGCACCCGTATGTACAGTTGTAGATACTATACAACTGCAGTGACACCGTGGTCGCGACAACACACCTAACCTAACCTTGGGTTATAACCATTAACCAATGACATACTCCTATATCTCCGATAACAATAACGTTATCATTATTGGTCAAAAGTAAAAAAATCCTCAATAGTTTTAGCGTAAAAAGTTTAGAGGAAATCTCTAAAAAAATGTTGTGATCATAAAACTACTTTGAGTTGGAAATTCATCCAACATTTAATTTTTATTTTCAAGATTTGAAAATGTTTTATAAGATATCTCATAAATAGTTTATATAATAACCAATTAAATCAACCTACCGCAATACTAATTTGTATTAAGATAAGTTACTTATTAATAGCATTATCAAAAAATATCTTGAAATATACTTGACATAGTCTGTCGATCATTTCTGCTGAGAATTGTTTATAGAGTCTTTATGATAAATCATCGAATTCAAATTTAACACCTCCATTACAATTATCCATCTACACCCACTTGTCCATCTTATTTTAATATGTAGGACGTAGGTCTATATTTACTATCAGTTTTTTTTTTCATAAAAGTAAAATATTTTTATTTAATAGATACCTATGTAAGTTTGAATAAAATTATACTAAAGCTTGTCTGCAACGGACACCTGTCTATAACGGACAACTTTTGATGGTCCCGTGACTACTGACTATCTGTTATGTATATGATTTAACGGTTATACTGAAGCTAACGATTAACTTAACCAGTTATAAACAATCCGAGGAATAAGACAAATAAGTTCATCATGTAACTATATAGTATATATTTTCGATTATATTTGTAACTCTTGAAATAAATATATATATATAGGTACCTATATATATTTTATAGTTATATCCAGGCTGAAAAAATTCTTTGCCGTACATAATTGCTGTTGTAATACAAATGTCTATATAGTTTATTAAATCCTGCAACTATTGTAATCCATTTATAGAGTTCCGATAATATTGTGATAAATTTTCAATGCAAAGGAACGATACAAAAAGTGAACGTATTTGAGATGAGCTATTGGATTTTTGAAAAATAAACATTTCTCGATCCGAGTGCACGCCACCGCCACACTATTAAGTATTACACAAGCACTACAATTGCCAGCCGGGTTATATTACGAAACCCTTAAACTGTCTTGTGATGTTTCGTGTGAAAAAATTACGTTTTAATCGACCGAATAAAATACAAACGTGAAACACTCGGGGAAAAATGGCTCGTGTAGTGTCACGATGACGCCCACGGACGATTGACCGTTATAATAATATAATAATATATGGTGCGTGTTATAAACGTAGGTATAATATTATATCAGACGATCTGCAGTAATCTGATCGGTATTTTTATTATATTTTTTTTTACCTACATCACTGAGGATTTTCGACGGTATTCTTTTGGTTTTTAATTATAGTCGATTGTTTATTTATTTTTCTATCGCGTCTACAACATATTATTGTACCTAATAAGTTTATCAAAACTCGAGTTTCTCACTTGACCGAAAACAATCGGGACATTGTACTGCGTTTTGTTATCAGATCTGTGTATCTAAGCGTTTCACTATTATAATAATAATAATACGTGGATAGCAAAGTTATTAAATTATATACACACACACATTTATATATCCGTAGATTTCCCTCGTAATATACTGGTTTAGATGCATAATATACATATATGATGTAAAATAATTGAAGGATCGCCTCATTAACATTGGTGGTGGAACTGATGTTGACTCCACGTCTCCACTGCATAGTGTGCAACGAACATAATATTATGTTACCTACAGACATACACTATCCGATATGTTGAGGCAGCCGATTTAAAGTTTCTTCCAAAAGTAGCGTCGTATGAACCTCAATAATCCCATGCCACGTTTTTATAATATATTATGTGTTTATTTTAGTAGATTACCTATATATAATATATATATATATATATATACAATATATTTATATCCCACACCACTTTTTTTTTAAATTGTGTGACGCACGTGATGTATACAATCTTAAGTCTTAACATTATTGTTTTATTGTTCTTTTTTTTTTTTACAACCGACTTTTCACAATTTAAATTTTTACGCGCTGTGCTTTTCAATGTCACGTCCCCTAAGCGCTGAAAGTGTGTTAACACAGATTTTTGTTTATACAATTTTTATACTACCCGTATTATAATATTATATAATATTATCATCATTCATCATTACTTATTAGTTATTTCTCATTAGTAGCAAAGTGCAATTGTATCGTCTTTAATTATATTTTAGACAAATATAAAAATAATATATCAAACAAATCTTCTTTAAAACATTTATGGAAACGAACGATTGTTGTGTTTATGATACATAATCAAATAAGTATTTGAGTAATTAGGGCCGTCTTAATACCAAAATATAATCGTTTGACGTCGTATCATATTGTATAGAGATAATGTCAAACTTTTAAACTGACAACTGTTAGAATATGAAATAGATTTAATGTTTTAAATTTCGAAATTTAAGTCGAGTATTGAAACACTCGAGTGTTTTAATACTCCAAGTGTATTCTTCGGAGATAATGCCTAACAAATTACGTGTCTGTGTATACATATAGTGTACATATATAGATTACTATTTAAATACATTCCTATTTAAAAAGTCCTCATTCGGGGAATTTAAATATTATAGATTTACTTTTATAATTATTTATATTAGTAATTTAATAACCATCGTTGCTTAGTTAGGTTACCTAATAAAACATTATAAAATAAATACTAAATAATATAATAAAAAAGGTTTATAAAATAATTAATTCAATTCAACTACAGATATTTATATTAATTTTTAAGTTATATAATATCATACTACATACTTATAATTCGAATAATAATTTTTTATCAGTTTACTAGGTATTTTTAAAAAAACCTACACTCTTAACTGAGAACAATGTATACCAGCATTATTCAGGGAGGTACCAGATCTATAAGACTATTAAATTATATAATATAATTATTTTTTATTTTTATTCAAATATATTAAGCAATAAGCATATTAGAATATTAGGTAAAACTACTGTGTTAAACGTAAAATATGTATACAATTTGTCTTATTATTTTTAATCGATTTGGAGTTGGTTATAAATTATTTATTAATTTATCAATAATAATGTTTGTAAATTACTAAATTCAATGCTTAAAACCGGTATTTGGTAACTGAAAAAATAATTAGGCTTAACATTTGATGTTGAAGTTTACAGATAGGTAAGTAGGTAAGCAGAGTTATATAATTTATAACGTGTGCTATATGACTATCTATGTATGATACATTTGAAGGATATATTTTATATAATTGGCCAAGAATTTCATTCAAATGATTATTCAAATTATAAATTATATTTTTTATTTAAACTTAAATTATTTGTGTATTGATACAAAAATAAAAAAGTATAGGTGAAGGCTTTTAAAATGTATTAATGCATGATTCAATTAAAAAAAGTATGTACAAATAAGTATTTTAAATCGTAATGATCATATTTTTAAATATACTATGTAAATTATATGTATTTTTTATATTTACAGTTAGTGTACTTAAAAATAGTTTTTTTTTTAAATAAATAAACAGTACCTATCACATATTTAACAGTATAAAACGTTTTATGAAAAAATGTAATTATATTATATATAATATAAATAATAAATAGGTGAATAAGATATATCCTTGGGCTATATATTATACTTACTATAGTACTTAGTACTATTATATCAATATTCAAAACCTATTAATACCATTTTTAAAATAACAAGTATATTAGGGTAATGGCATAACTAGAATGCGCTATGAGAAGGCATAATATGATACTTAGCTCATCATTTGCTAAATTATTTTATTACTATACTGTGCCTGATAAAAAATTATATTGCATTTGATAGTGTTGTGGTAATTTATGTGGTTATAGTATACAATTATATTGTCTCATTAATATTTTAACTTCAATTGAGCCAACACAATATTAAAATTGTATTCTCAAATATAAAATAAATTATAAATATAAATATTATAATTTATCAAATCAATTTATACTCTAAAATAGTAAGTATCTATAGTATGCACTCTATACTGACTGTGCTGAGTATTATTTACGGTTGTCTATCAAGAAAATTATACCACATAGTTATTATCAGTACCTAGGTATATAAAGTTTTATTGTTTTAGACTTTTCATATTTTTATTTGTTTTAAATTGTATTAAAATTTCAAGCGTTGACATTAAGCACCCTCGAAAAAATTGTAATAAAGAATATATATTGAGAAATAGTGAAATACAAAGTAGCGTAACTACTTAAAATACACATAATTTAATTTCAAGTGTGTATATAATTGTTTATGAATTAATTCAGAGTAAAATAACTTAATTACAAAATATAATATTTACACTGAACTAACAAATTTTATTACATATTGAGCTTGTGATTGGTATTTCGAAATTATACCATTGTATATTTGTATACAAATAATATATACCGATTACTTTGTGGATATTATCTTTATTATTAGCTCATCAGAAAAATCATTTTTAGCAGTTGATACATACGATATACTACCTACTAATGATGCACCTAATTATGGTATTAAACACTATATCACGTTTTTATTTTTAGTTCAATAAAAAGATTAGTGTCAAAACTAGTACACAAATTATTGAGATATTGCAGCGAATTCGCGTGTTCCACTATTAATAAAAAAAACTTTAAACGATGCTAATTATGCTACATTGGCGTATATAGAGTTGGGTTAAGGTTCAACCCCCACCCCCGAAATTTATTCCTAAATACACCACTGTGAATCTATACCGCTATTTTTTCTTCTATTTTTCCTGATTTTATTCATAGGAAATTAATTTAAAAATGTCTCTTTGCTCTTAAGATAGTTAAATGTACAGTCTGTGTCGAATCTATATTTCTAGAGCGCTCATTGTTGTTGTTGCAACCATATTGTACATAGAGTGTACCTACTACCTACCTAGTACCTATATAAAAATAATAATATTTTGATTATAACATCATCGCCTCGTTTTAATTTTAATCAATATAATCATTTTAATATAATAAGTGTGTTGTCTAGATTGTTCGCAGTAGGTTGGTACACGTAATAAAAATATATGTTATACACGTTTATTCGTTTGTTTTACTCGTTATATCTTTGAAATAAACCCGAATAAATTATCGAGTGTGTTACAAATACTTTTTATCTTTACTTTATAGTTTACACAGGTGTTGTCACTAATACCATATCATAATAATAATTGCTTTGTGAAACATACATTTAATTTATATTAAACTAATACGAAAATTAACTATATATAGGTATATAAAATTGTGTCGTCTAAGACTAACTCTTATGTATTATTGTAATAATTTACAAATGATTATATTACTATCAAATCACTGAGATATTTAAAATTATTAAGTGGTTTTCACACATTTTTTTTCGCAGACGTAGGTAATAGTAAGACTAATTTTTTTAATAATTGATACTGCAATATTGCGAGCCAGGAGAGTTACATGCGCTCATCGTAATAATATTAATATGTCATATCATTCATATTTCATATTAATTGTAAACGAAAATTTGGCATTATTGTGTATCTTTTTTTTTTGAATAAGCGATAAGCCTATATTTACCAAGCATTGTCGATCTGGACAACAGCTAGTCGACAGAAGTGCTTAAGTTAATACTCAGTTTAAAATAAACTGCAGGGTTACTGCTGTGTGTCGATGATGGCTCTGAGTTGTTTATCATACAATTTCGTGGCCCCGTGTTCGCTTCCCTCGCCGTTTCCACATTTGCATTATTGATTATTGCCATTGATTTTAGTCGAAGCATTTAACCTCTATATGTAGTGTGTAATTATAAATGGTATTTTGTTTGGGTTTGTCGGAAAAAAATTATATGATAAATATGTGCAGTAAAACTGATAATTGGCTTTTTGTTGACGATTTCCATACCCCCCAAAAATATAAAATGTTACCTACCACCTATACATCATTTAATACGCACAGTGTCATTAATCACACAACGAGCTTATCTTTTTATTTTTTTGGTCTTAAAGTTTTCCTGACGAAGTCGTTTAACTTATTGTTGCAGATTTTTTTTGGCAATTTAACAATTAATAGTATTTATATAACATTTATTTTAAAAAATGAACTTGCAAGTTGCAATGATCGATACATATAATAGGATAAATTATGAAAATAATAAATTGTAATATAAGTAGTAGGTACCCATAGTAAAATTTTTTATTTTTAATAATTGTTTTTAAGTAAGAACATCATGTGGACGTCCAATCTTGAGCGAGGAGTAGGCTTGTCATTTAGTTTGAATATTGCTCACTTTTTGCATGATTTAGTTAATCAAAAAAGTTTATCGTGAAATTTTATATTATGTAGTAAGTATGCGGTAAGTTTGAAGTCTGTGTGAAGGACTTCGTTTTTGACGAACCTGGGCACATTTGATATTGTTCATAGTATTTTGGATTGGAAAACTCGAATTGTATTTATGGACACATAGGTAGGTGATATGTATGCGTTTATCTAAGGCTCTTATGGAAACATTAAAAAAAAATAATATATTTTGTACAATTATTTGGTGAACAACCATCCAATAATAATATTAATCAAAATGTATGAAAAATAAAATCAAATAATGTATTCTCTCGTAATGAATTTAGAAATTGAAAAACTGTTCGGCATTGAACCACACTAATAAATATATTATGTCGGGTAAAATATTTATGTTATACTTTTTTGTTTCAAATCAAAATCAAAAGTAGATTAATTTATAAAATAAAAAGAACACTCATAATATACGTATATATATTTATTAGGTTCCTATATTATATAAATTAGTATATTACTTATATTTAATTTATTATATTATTATTGATAGGTAAGTAATATTTAAAATTACCTTTGAGAATAAAGATGTTAAAAATAAATAACACAATGTTATATACAAAAATATACTTATGTTTATATAACTATATACAGAGCGTTATCTGCTTATTTTTTTTTTTTTTTTAATTAATTTAATTGTTGGGTCAAACACTAAGGTACTTACTGTTTTTACAATGTTAGAATTATAATATTGCAAAATAATATAAATATAGTTCTATAAGTTTTAATTATAATTTACGTAAAAGTAAAAACGTATCTTGTTCATAAGTAGTCTGGTTTGTGTTCGTGGTCTTCTAAGACAATATAGTGAGATAGGCGTGATTTTAGTCAAGGTTTGGAAGATTTTTGCGTATTTTGATGTGGAAAGCTCCTTCAGTTTACTTTAAAAATACTTTCTAAGGATAACCTAAATTAATATACTATATCACGAATCACGATAAATGTCGATAATATGCACACATTATGTGTTATGCGGTATAAATATTGAAGTCGCGTTGCACATGTTTTACAACTAACAACTTGTACACGAACAATAAAGACAAAGGTAGATAATATTATGCATAATAAATTATATACTGTATTAGTAATAGGTAATAATTAAAAAACTATGTCCGAATTTCGTTCAAAAACATATGGCATTTGCACCTTGCCACCAGGTTTCTACAATACAGCACTGCGTAGCACTGAGTAGGTAAACATTAGATCACGACAATAAAAACTGGTGTAATAATAATCGTCTTTTGTCGGCCGTCGTCGATTACTTTTTAGTGGGTATATAACAGGTAATAGGTATAAATGTATAATGGTACCTATATAAAATATGTAGGAATAAAATAACATTATACTGTAATGGCTGGAAAAACGATTCATTCTGAGCAGAGAAACTTCGTCGAAGTCTCGTCCATCTCGCGTGTGTTCCGTTTGCGACCAACTACTCACATAACAATATTTGGATTTTAGACAAAGCCAATTTTCCACAAAAAAAACCACATCTTAACTATTATCTTCCTTTATCTTAATAACAAATGTACAACCACTTGAACCTAATTTGAATGTAATTATCGGTTTTTGGCCTAGAATTTGGTTTTATTTAGGTATGTCTAAGTAAAAGTAAACATTAAATGTATATTAAAATATTAATTTTATAATGATTTAAAATTATAATAAACTAAAATTAAAATATAATGTATACAAACTATCCACAATTTTTTTATTATGTACCTACTATTATTAATATCAGGATTGATTATACTTATTTACAAGAATTATCAAATTATTTGTGTTATAGTTTCAGTCATTATTCAAATTAAAATCAATAATTGTGATCGTATGATGTGCAATTTATGCGTGGTAGATGTAAATATTATAAACTTACAAAGCCTAATGTAAAGTGTAAACATATATTGTGTTTATAATATAGTATACATATGTAACATATATGTGTATAGATTTTTAAATTATTTGACTTGAAAAAAAAAGCACAATTTAAAGTTTTTTCCAGAGCATATAAGAATCATATTTTAAACTCTTAAAAATCCATTCTCTAGACCGTAATAACTGATGATATCCGACAATAACTATAATAATACTGGAACCCGATGACCTCAGCGGCGGCGGTGGACACGCGGACCGTCGGCCGTGCGACTCGACACACGTTCTTTTCTCCACAATATTTATTTTATTTTTTTTTCGTCCGCAGCCGTTCGACGACGGCGGCGCGTACCTACCTACCTACCTACAGCGTGTACCTACCTATATACCTTCATTATCATACCATCCCATTGTACGCCGCGTGCACACGCCGCTGCTCAGTCGTCGTCGTGTGGCCGTTGCCTGCAGTGTGCGTGTCGCCCGCCGCTAACGTTCTCGTCCTCCGCCTCCGCCGGCCGTACCGTGTTCCGTGCGCGAAAATCTTTTTGTCCCGGTCCGCCTCTCGTCACCCGTTTCCGCGAACGACAAACGGACGACGAGAATATCTTAACGTCGTGTTGACAGACCCGCCCGCGGCTTACCGTCGCCGTTTGGAGACACTTCGCTGCAATAACCGAGTCGCGCGTCGTCGCAGAGTTCACGCGGACGTCCGAACGCCGATCACGCCGCCGCCGGCAGAATCTTGCACGTGGCCCGCGACACTACGCTCCTTATCTAAAATAATAATTATTATCATCGTAGCTCGTCAAACGAACGCGGAAACGCGGTGACACATTATTACCCAACACGATATAATATAGGCACCTGCCCGTACCGCACGACAGATAATCGGCGGCCGTCGCACCGGACTAGTCCGCCACGATGATCGGTTCGCGCTGTAGCGTGGGCGTCGTCGCGGTCGTCGCGCCGCAAGCGTTGTCGTCGTCGTCGTCGTCGTCGTCGCGGATGATACGCGGTAACTGCAGCTGCTGCACTCGTGTCGCCGTCCGGCCAGGTCGCCAACAACAACGACAATAGTGCGTGTTACTCCGCGGAAACGGGCCGATTCCGAAAATCAATAACAACAAATAATCGTTGTTATTATTATCGTTAATCCGATCGTATAATATAATAATCTAGCCTAACGCGAGTGGTCGATACAGCGGATAGATCGTCTGCGGACAGAGTCGTCGTCCCGCCGAGATATTCACCCGCGAGAGGCATTTAGGTAAGCTTCATTTATATCAACCACTGGAACACGTGCATAATATTATAATAATATATTAGGTGGTGTGTGGGTGTGCCTGTACCATAGAGTAAAAAATATAATACAATACTATCACAATATTTCTGCAATATTGTTAACCGTTAATAATTTAATATCATAATAATATTTATTATTAGCTGAACACGCATAATCTTAAACTACTAACAGACGCACTAGTTGCGTGTGTCTGTAAACATTTTCTCGACATTTCGTCAGAATTTCATGACTAGGGGTGTTTTGATAAAAGGTATTCCCTGGTCTCTGCAGAGGACTCATCTCCGGAAAAATTCACGTTTTTGAGTTATGATTAAAATTTTTAAAAATGTATGAAAATATGAAATATAATTCATATTATTTGGTTATTCTAACTTTCAATAAACATAAAATATTCGAAACATGTGTTTCTATAAAGTGATAAAAGAAAAAAAACGATTTTAAAATAATGTCAGTTACTAGAGTCATGTAAAATAAATAATTAAAAATATTATACACGTAAACATTAATTATTATATTATAGTATAGTAAGAATAAATATACACAAAACATCTTTAATTTTTGATTTGGTCCAAGAAAAATAAATAAAAATATAAAATAATATAAACATGTTTAGGTAATCAAACAAATTTATTAATATTGGAAAACTGAATACGACTTAAGCTCGGTCGCCTGATTGTACTAAGTACTAACAATGCGTTAAAACGATAATAATATTATTTATGCGTTTATACCTGGGTATACCTAGACAATATATATATCATGTTGACACGATAAAACAATATTATAATATACCTGGTACACGCCAGTTGCTCGCTCTCGGGTCCTTTTCGTCAGAAGTTCGAAGTAATGGTAATAAATATCAAACTTTGTTGCATTTGCATGTTTTTTCTTTTCTTTTTACTTGTTTGATTCATAAATTCGTATTATGAATTTATCAATGAAATACCAAAAGTTTTTCGTACATACAATTTTGACATATTTTAATTATAAAGACGAATTTTCTGGGCCTACGATTTTTAGTAGATATTAATGTATTATATTATATTATTATAGTAGGTATTGATGATTTTAGTGAATATTTAGTGATTAATAATATAATAAGTTTTTTTAAAAAGAATAATAATTTTTTGTTTTTTTAAGTGTTATTATAACTGTGCGTGTATTTTTAGAGTTATAGATAAGTCCTAATTCATAAAGCGACAATATTGTGGTTATAGTGTGACATGTGACTATTATACCTATGGGCAAAAAGAATAGTGTGTACGATGTACGAATAACGGCGTTTTTTGCGGTTTATTTAGTTTTTAGTTTTTTGGAAAAAATATCGATTAACTACCAATTAAATAGAGCGTTCAGCATTGCTTCATTAGAATCGTATCATAGTACCATAATATGATCTACACGTCTTATAATAAAAATATAGTACCTGCCTATTGTATTCAATATATTATTCTCAATAATAATACGTCCCAAATTTTTACGGTTTTTTTTTCGATCTGATTATGACATCAGAATCGGAGTTCGAGTTTGGTATGGTCCTCCGAACAGCATATTTCAATAAAATCGTAATTAGTTTTAATATATTTTAGTACATTATTATATTTACGACGTGTATGATAGGTAAATATATAGAACGTTGGTTACATATTATACAGTGGAACCTCGATAACTCGAACATCTATAAGTCGAAAGAATGTCTTGGCCCCTGCTCTACATTATAAGATACCTCGAATCTAAAGTAGAATTTTCGATAACTCGAATTTTTTTCGCCTCCAACCGATTCGAGTTATCGAGGTTCCACTGTACATTACCCTAAGCCCTGAGGTAAGACAAAGGTACAGCAAGAACAATTTGAATTTTAGAATTATACGAATCGTGCAGATTACTGCAATAATACCTAATAATTACTTTTAGAACAAAAATGTATAATGTATATTATAATATTAATGTCAAAAAATTATATTTATTGTATTAAGTATTTTACATATAAATACATGTTGTTTGTTTCAAATACTTTTATATACTGTACATTCATTTGAATAATATTTTAATGATAATACTTATTTTTATAAATAATGGAGATGTTAAATTGTATTTATTTGTCAACACGCTATTACAAATAGTCACTGTCATTTATTTTGTTCTATTTTAAATACAATATTACTTATTGAGCATTATCATTGATTTTATATTATACAATAATATAAATGGTATTACTAAAACATCAATGATCTTCGAAGTATAAAATATAATCACCTAGCCTTACAGTATTAATAATTATTGATATAACTAGACGTTAGTATAAAGTTATTTATTTAGTTATCTTGTATTGCATTTACATACTAGATGGTTAAATACCATTATATTGTATATATTCAGAATATAGTACAGTAATAGCTGTATTTATTAATAGTGCTTTATTGACATACAGGTTGTACACTTATATAAATACGTCATAATTGCCCATAATAATCATTATTTTTTTTACTTAAATTAGTTAGAAAATATCATAAATATTATTTTATTAAAAATATAAGGTATAAAAAACGTCATAGGTACTTGATATAAAGCCAAACTTTATCTTAATCCAATTAAAATGTAACTATATTATTTTTATACTTTCTATTGTTTATTTATTATACTCTTAAATCAAGTTTTTGATTTGAATTGAAGTCATTCCAAGTTCCAACTATATTTTATAACGATAGTTGTGGATTGCCGTTCTAACAAAAACTAGTTGTACAAATTATCTCTTCATCTGTTTCATAAAGAACTTAATTGTCATCAATCATCATCATCATCAAAAACCATCGACATTATATTTATAATTCTCATTTAACGGTTCTTCAAGAGATAATTCTTTAGTACTTTTCATACGTTTATATAATATGTAGTAACTTATTTACCGTTAACATCTCATTTTTTTTTTAACATTAAATGTTATGTTTTGTAAAAACAGCTTTTATACATTGCACCTTTTAAAAAAATAATGGATTAATTGTTATCAAATAACAAATTTCATACTTATTAATTATTTTATAAATAGTTTTGTAAACATCTTATTTCTTGTTGGATAAACATAAATATTATTCTAATTCTTAAATTTTATTACAAAAACAGATCGTAAACCTCCCTATTTTAAAAAAGGGTTGTATTTTTATGTTTGTAAATGAGATTCGTGCGATAATTTATTGCTACTCTAACTTTTGGTTAGTCTGACTAACTGTACCGTTTTAATAATAATGGTTAATATCATTTAATATGTGTTTAAAAATTAAAAGAAATTTCACATTATGAACAGTCATTACTCGTGAGTCATGATTTATGATATTTAAACGAGTCACGTTTCGCTTAAAGTCGTCTAGATGTAGTTGTCAATGGTCATCATCATCGTGCCTATAATATTCTGATGCTACCAAGTACCAACGGTGAACGGTTTTCAATGTATAACAATGACTTTTTTTATATATTTTGTTCTTCGTTGTTTTTCATGCCTATGCGAACATTACAAACGTGTTATTTCCTAAACATAAATCTCTAACATCGGTCTATGTGTGTGAAATTCGTTGTATTTGGCACTATTTACAAAATAATATTGTAAACAATAATTATATATACAAAAGTGCATTATCGACTTATTATTTTTGTTTATTTTATTTGTGTCTATTTTCTTTCTGGTATTTAGCTTTATTTCATGAAATATTGTGTAAAATGCAATATTGTTTGAGTAAATGTTAATAATAATATTATAATAACCGTTTCGAGTTAAAAGTATGTATTCAATAAAACTACAAAATAATTCAACAGATCACATTCAAAAAATGGTTTGCATAAGATAAACAACTATTTGTAGCAAAATTATGTCACGACCAAAGATTAATTTTCAGTGAATTTCCTAATTCAGATGTTTCTTTTTGGTAATATAAAAATCGTTTTAATTTACAAGCTTATAATATAGCTGTTTTCTTCATTAAGACACATATAAGTATGTAACAATATAACATACGGTTCGACGTAATTGTCTTTTTAGCTCACCTATTACAGTATGGATACAAAATTAAGCACTATAGGTACCTGTCTATTTTGTTTGGAATCTTTTCGATTTTAAAATGACAGGACATTATTCCTATTTGTTAGATGAAATTTTTTAAACTGTTAATACCTATACAGAAAGCTTACCTACTCTCATTTTATAGACATTTAACGTATAATAATAATAAATCAAGTGTGTACGCAGTTTGTACTTGAGTTACTGTCGACAATCGCCACTGTGCGTGTGCGAGCGCGCCCGTGTCGTGTGTATATAGTGACTGATTGTCAGTATAAGACGTGTATTTTACTCGGGTAGTACAATAAAATAAGTTACACGTACACAGAAGCTGCGCTGAATCGATAATGGAGATATTTTTTTTGTAAATCTTTAGGTACCATCTGACTCGAGAGTTTTATTGATCACCGATTTAAGTTCACGATTCACATCGGCATTATAGAATGCTTTTGCTGTTGTTGTGTTATAGTCTCCTGTTTGGATATAATTCGTTATAGGTTTTCAAAACCAAACATTTTTATGTTAAAAATAAAAGCATACCGTGGTCGTACTGATGGCAAGAAAATATGGCTATCTGGCTATCTATTATTTATATTGTAACGAATCCACTGACGGGGGTCCAAGTTATGTGATACTATCAGCTATTATGTAAACGAAAATGCAGATGAACTTCAAGGTAATCAATCAGATTCATCTCTAGGAATCGAATTTCTCGCTGTATTATTGATAAATAAATAAAATGTACAACGACATTGTAGTATTGTATAATATTGTTTATTTTATTATTATGTGCAAACCGATGTCACCACTATGTAGGTGTTTACCATTAGGATTACTTCTATAGACACGTTACAAAAGTATATGTGACCGCGCAATGTCCTTGAAAAAATTGTTATTAATTAATCTTAAAATAATTATTATAATAACTGTATTCGTGTTTAACATATTTCGCAATTTCCGTTTCAAACAACGCCACTAACGGTGCTGGAACCATTCTACTGGAGTAAGAACAAAGCATTTTTAATGAGTAATTGTTATGGTTACTTGGTTTTTGAAATGAAAATATATCTCAAGTACTATCAACTTGTATGAGTATAAATGTGTCTAATGTATTTATATAGTAAAATATTATATTATATTATATATCATATATGTTAATATATGTTATGCAATCTAGAAACAATTGGGTAAAAAAAAAAAAATTAAAAAAATGGAAATAATTGCAAGAATAAAAAATTTTTGGTAGATTAAAAATAAACAGTAAACGATAATATTATGTAGTATATAACCAATGATCTTTTCAACGTTACGTAATTGTAAATTTTTTTCCACGCGAAGCTGTTTAGCACGAGAAAGAACCCTGAAGGATACACAGTCATAGTAAATAGTGTTATGAAACAACGGTTTCAAACGAGATAGATGAGAACTGAATCCGTACAATTGGAGCGTTACACTTTTGCCAATAAAAATACATTAAACGTATTGCATAATCTCATATAATATATCATAAAAAAATAACTAATTAATATAAAACAACTTTTGTATTAAAAAATCTGTACGTTTTAACAATATAATTATTACATACCTACATAATATTATTATTAGTCATAAAAAATGACCACTGTAATACATGATTTATCGTACACAATGTTATATTGAGTTCTCGTCGCTGCAAAAGTAGCTGCTGCAGTCATCAGCGAAGACGTGTAATATGTTTGTCGGTAATTATATACCCACAGACTGTAGCGTAAGTTTTTGGTGGGTTCTATTACTTCTTTCCGACAATAGAAATGGCTTCCCTTTTTGCCGTTGTCTATTTTCATAAATCCATTTCGTTCATTTTTCGTCCCGGAAGTGTATCACAAGTATTCACAACTATAATGTATATTGTATTTTAACATACAGTTCATCTTCCTTGGGATAGGTATAATATATTATGCCGCATCCACTTACAGTGTTATCGCATAATTCAAAAAATGGTTAGCCTTATTTTACACTTTGTTTAATTTATTTAATTAATTGTATAATATTATGGATAATTGTTCATGAAATTTAAATAATAACATTGTCTTACCTTATTAAACAAGTGTTTTTTATATATCAATATGATTATTGGACTACGTGTACACATTGAAAAAATATGACCAGAGTTTAAATTACATAACATTTTTAAAGTAATAAATATATTAATTATTAATTATTATTATCATTAATATCTTTTCTACCTATTATTATATATTATTACAAAAATTAGTGTTGTTTATGGTTTTGGCAATGGCTGCTACACTTAACAGAAGCTTTAACACAAACACAACGTTTTGTTTCACATTGGCGTTCATAAATACAACCTAACCTTATCCCCTAAAATATGAGAAACTGTTTCACATAATGTAAGTTCCTTATCAGCATTAACTTTGAACATTTTTAATAAATTATATGTTGCAGATTCACACTTGCTAAATTGTTCCACTCTTTTACTAAAATATATTTTTTTCCTAGTTTGTGAAGCTTATATTTGTCCTATATAACAATGACTGTGTAATTAAATTGGAGGGATCTGATGGTCCTCTATTTACTTTCGGCAATAATTAAGACAAAACACAAATTTATATAGAATTAGGTTATTTTCTTAATTTAAAATATTACACATAGCTTAAAATAAGGGTTTCCATTTCATTAAATGGATAAAATATATTATGTCAATTTCATGAACCCAAGTTTGACTTAGATACATGATATGATCGTAGTTCATGAAATGGATATTCATTTCAAAAATACGATTACACTAAGTGGATGCGACATATACATCATCAGTGTCTATGCCATGGCACCATTAAACGCATATTAACACACATTATTATATTTTTCGGTTTAACCAGTGATCGATGTTGTATATCACGTATATTATCGTTTATTGTATACTCGTACCATTGAACATTTATTATGTTATAATAGTGATATTGTCGAAACGAAGGTCAGCTGAAAAGTGACCGCTTGTGTCTCGCACCGTATAGGAAAAAAAAGAAATTTTAGTGTATACCTAATATATTACAATATAGTATTAAAGTATATAGTATTATAACTATAATTATCACGATTGGTATAAATGCAGGAGTCGTGCCTTTTGTATAGATATAGGGTACTGAGGCACAATCAATTGATGGATATACCACTGGATTGCATTTATTTAAAACACAACTTTAAGCATGCTCAACAGGTATACAAAACATTCGATAGTCGTGTTTTAAAATAATGGTTTGTTTTCATCAAAATAGGTGCTAGTTAAGTCTATTTTTAAGTATTGTAAAAAGATCGTCATTATAAACGGTCTTTGTTTTTACTAATTTTGGTATAACATAGGTATCTACATACCTACTACTGAGAGACATAATAATTACACCGAAACAATCACGCAATACTATAACAATATAATAGTGAACGTTCTAGAAAATATAATTATAGATAGGTACTAGGTAGGCACTACTTTAAAAACATTAGGTAATCCGAATATGGTTTAAAATAATTAAATTCCACTAGTTCAGTACTGATCTAAAAATTAAAATTTTAAAACTGATCTGATGGTCGAGAGCGTTCATATTATTAGTTATATGCATATTATTATTCTATGTATATGTCATATCTGCGGTATAAAACGAAATCATCCGAGACGGCAAGTCCGGCGATGCAAGTAGATGTGGGCTTGATTTTTTGCCATCGTTGTTTTCGATATTGATTATTATGCGTCCACGTACACTAAAACCAGTGGAAAATCGCTCGACCGAATAGCCTCACACTAGTGAGAAGACTACAGACTTACGCATGTTAAACGTGTATGCGGAGATACAGATATATACATGGTACATCCCACGCGGCGGCAGTATTGGTAGAAAAACCTCGAAATATCATTGCGATTACGATTATCGTTCCTATATGTAGGGGACCAGGAGTGGTGACATACATGGTTGACTGTTGTTTCAATCGTTTCCATTATCTAGGGTGTTCCGCTCGGTCAAGTGTGACAGCCACTGTGCGACGTGTAGGTATTAATGTATTATAATAATATTACGTTCGTCCGAAATCGATCGAACTCGCGCGGACGTAATGTCAAGGTCCCCAGTGTTGTCCGAAGGATTCATATTTTTCGTTTTGTTTGAACGAATGCAAAACCGAATTTACTGGTATAGGTAATGAATAATGATTTATGCTCCTGCGCGCGAATCTAAAGCAGTTTCACAGATTTTTTTTCAATTAATCTTTCATTTTGCGCCGTCTGTATATACTCGTCTGTCGTTAGATTAAGTATAATAATATTATATGATGTGCGAAGTATGTGTGATGTGTATAGGGTTTGGGATTTCTTGCATTTGCATTATGAAGAACTATACCTATTATCCTTAGTACGTATGGACATTAATTTAATAACTGATAAACTATTCGTTTGGATTTTTAATTATGTACTTCAAAAAATTATCCATTAAATAATTTATAGGTTATAAAAAGGGGGAAAGAATTCTAATTTTAGAAACTCAAGTTTATATCGCCTTAGAACACTCATTAAGTAGTAGGTACTAAAATCTTATGAGTTTGAATTTATAGTATTTAATAGTATATTAAAAAATTAAAAAAAATCTAAATTTGAATAAATATAATTTTATAGGAAACAATATGGTGGGGGCATGTTATATGAATCACTCTATACTGGCTATATATTATAGTTATTGCTTACCTATACCTACTGTTATGTGGTTATCGGTCATCGCGGTTAAAATCGTCGGACACTCAGACAAAATAATAATAACGATATAATATTATATACGTACTAACGTATACGGATTTCAGTTATTTTAACAAAGTCGTTTCTGTCGACCAAAAGACGCATAATCTAATGAAGTGCGAAGCGAACATACAAATCTTAGTATTTAAAAATCCATTAACCGCAGTGTGCCGACGACGAAAAACAATTTATTTCTATATAGACACATCATATATATTACCTATTATACGTCTTATTATCAGTTATAATAGGCAATGGCACACCGCAATACCTATAATATTATTACAACGGACGACGTACACACAAAAAAGACCTTTACTGTAGCTTTCACCGTACACACACCGATGTAGCTGCTCACCTGGCTGCACTGGGAATGTAATGATATATTTTTTGAACTCTGCAGAGTTGTGTCATCGACTTTTTAAAGTTGGAACAGTTAATTAGTCATTAAATATTTTCATATTTAGGTACTAGCTATAGTATTAAGTTTAAAATTAAGTACCCGACGTAAACTAGGAAAGTGATGTAAAAATCTATGGAAAGTCGTAATCACGTGTGTGAAAAACGTGCAGTGAACTTAAGACAAACAATTATTACAATAATATTATTATCGAATATAATATTGTTGTCGTCGTCGGAAACCGACGATGTACGCGCACGTTGTGTTGCCTATCGCCGATAAAGACGGGCGCCAAAGTAATCACGAGTACTTGACGTCGGTGATTCGTCTTTCCACGTTATATTTCGAACTGTTCACCGCAACCATTTTTGTAAAGAGTTTTGTTATGAAATTAACATGTTGTTTTTCGGCCAGTGATCTATCTGAAATAATTCGTAAGACGGTTAGTTATTAATTTATTTTTTACAAATGTAACTATGTAACTTCCAAACCAATTTGTTCTAAGACAATAAAGACTTATTCATGATCCGAACTCCTCTATCCCAAATAGGAGTTTTTCATACCATATTTTTTTATTTTTAAATTGTATGTAAACTTACCTAAGTATTTTATTTATGAATCGTAAAATTTTTTAAGCGTTTCGACTTTTTACACACACTTGACATATTTTTAATCTCGTTTTCTGAAAATATTGATATAATAGGCGCCGTGGTTTTGACGCATCCACTAATAATGTTTTCAGAACGTGAAAAATTAAAATATTATGTTATACCTATATAATAATAAATTTATCGTGAAAAACCATAAAAAAAAATTCGACGCCACACGAAAACAGTCAAGACATTCTGGTCGGCTAGTCGTGATGACACGATACGGACGGCGGTGGCGACGACTACGAAGTATTTTTTATTGAGATGAATGCATTGGGCACGTGAGTCTTCGTCGTAGCAGTCACCGTCGTCCGGATTGTGGGAGATTTCACGGGAGTAGTCCGCCGTGTAGAGGATCCGGGTCGTCTGTTTTCACCGTAAAAATATGTTTTTATTTTTCGTGTTTGTTATAATGTCGGTCATTCGTGCGTACACGGATGATAGTGTAAAATATCGGTTTACGACCGATCGCTGTTTTGTGTCAGACGTCGTAGAACGTTTAGGTTATTGCTGGTTAGCGGTTACCTACCTGCCTAATGGTTTATTCAACTTAGATCGTAATACATATACGTTTATTATATTATAGCACAACTTTATAGCACAATATTTTTAACCGTCTATCTTTGTGCAAAGCTTTATTGCGTCTTTAAATTTTTTAAGTAAGAACTCAATACAAATTACTACCTAGTTTAGCTAGGTAATACAATTATTCTATTAAATTCCCTATAATCTTTCAATAATTGCGTCTTTCCAAAAAGTATTTTTTAATTTTTAAAATAATTTCTTTTTGTTGTTTAGTTTAATTTCCAAACGGTATCCAATAAATACTTATACAGCTTTATACTGGTAATAATTTTGATGCGCAATTGTGTTTAACTTAGGCACCATCCCTGTGTGCAATTGCGTGACATCGACATCTCTGAGATGTTTAATTTAGATCTCAAATTAGACATCACATTCTGATATCCATTTGTCATTACATGGATTAGACTTTAATTAGGTTGCCGTACGTACTTCCATAAGTAGGCTCATTTTAATTGACTATGTGAGCTTGTAACATTAACTACTATGCGATGTTTCGACAAGCTTATCAAATTACATAACCATATTAACTCATAAGGCAACCCTCCCTTTTTCCTTTAGAAATTAAACTTGAGTAGGTAATAAATTGTTACATTAGCTATACTATATCTAAATTTAGTCGAACAACTGAAAAATATTCATGAAACTGCTTTAAAATACATTTGTTGAGAATATCAACTAGTTATATTAGTAATTATTTCAATGATAATTTATTTTGTTCTGTTTATGAGTCCGCGTTTATAAAATTTTCTCGGAACACGAATGCGTCCGTTCGACACAATTCCAATACTATGATAGTATATGATACATAGAATAATAATAATAATGATACATAATATTGTCGTTTATATACACCAATAGATGGAATTTTTTCGACGAAACCAATTGTACATTATAGTTTCTGCGTTTAATTTTGCTTGTTTTTTTAATATTATACATATTCACCGTTGACGTTGTCGGCATAATCGGCGAAGGACCATGTGGATTTGTTGAGCGGTTCTTCCCGCGAACGATCTTGCATTTATACAATTTTTTAATCGATTTTTTATACGCACAAACGCGTCATGGCGTTTATCATTATACACGAGCCGGCTTGCAACACGCATACATCATAGTTCATATAATACTGTATGGCCACTCGCGGTGCTGTATATACCAAATGTTCCCACAACTAGGGTACAGCGAAATCGGATTGGTGATGTAGTGAAATTTTGCGTGGGTGGGTTGATTTCCAAGTTAATTTGGGGGAAGTATGAATTGATTTACAACAGACATATAATGTTATAGTTGATAACCGAATTTCAGCTTATTAATCGTGTTACCCAGCTGGAGACACCTGCACGGGAAGGTTGCAGAATGACAAGTCTACCCATATTTTTTTTTTAGTTATTAAATGTTGTCAATCATCGTCATTGTTTTTTTTCATATGCTGGTGGACTAATGAGGAGAAAGTAAAAATTTGAAACACATTGCTTTTAAATAGGTATCTACCAATGAGGTTTTGGTGATACTTGTGCATTATTTCCCTCATAAATACTTATTTTTTTTAATTGTTCACTGTAATTATACAACAAAAAGGGAATCATCATCAATCAACTCATACATACCTCTCAATTGACCCGGAACAAATCCACCGGTTTTGGTTTAGACAAATAGGACCACTGGGAACAACTCATATGGAGTCGAGAAAATATTTAAAATATAAAGCCATACTATTATAGGTAATTAATAATTATATACCTAACATACATAGTTTTCACAATTTTTAAGGAAATATTTTATCTGTGTGTGTTTTGTGTAATACAGCGTAATGTTCAATATATAATATTCAATATATTTTAATTTTTAGTCTGGTTTGGTGTTGTCAATAAAAATAAGAAAAATACCCCACCTTGAAATTTGTATAGCTAATAGAATCGGTCCTGCTTAATATACGATAAAGATTCAGCTGATTCGTAGAATAGTGAAGCGGGGAGGCGAGGGGGGTGTCTCCAAAATCAGAACAAAAATCCACTGATTTTAGTGCCTCAGCTTCCAACACCAAATTATTTGAAGTAATTAAATTATGTTATAAAAAAGTAATTCAAGCGTCTCCCGACCACAGCAGCTGCTTTTTCCGCTGATGACGCGCTGCCTGCACATCGTTGGGCGCGCCACTACAAGCTCACCCATGAGTTTTATAAACTTAAAAAATTGAATTTTCATCAGGCGGGTTTTTAACGATACAATTTAACTATTGATCCTGGTCTACGACTTTTTTTATCGTATTCAGCAGGCCCGATTCTATTCGTTAAAGCAATTTTAAGAAACCTAAAATAAGTGAGGTCAAACCGTCAGTATAGCTCCCTGTCTGTAGTAAATGCCTATAAAATATATACACTATTTAAGTACATACTATTTTTCCAAATTTTAAATTTTAGAAAATATTTTAGAAAAAAGGACGAAACCTCTAATCGATAGATATAACTATTTTAAGTCCTGCAAATTCCGATACCTTTACCCTCCCAGCCCACCATCAACTTTCACTATCTAAACTATATAATATGGACGATTAATGAATTCTGACGCAGAGTAAGGGTACGTATAGCAGTGATGGGAGTGGACGCGAATTATTGGATGTAAAAACTCGAGTAAAATAAATACACGTATTATATACGTATTAGGTATACCTATAATATAGATAGGTACTTCATAACACAGTCGCGTGTCGTTATTTCATGCATAACAAATTACTTTTTTTTCGACCTCCAAAAGTATATACTAGGATAGTTAATGATTTTTCTCATGTTATTTAATATTAATACGGGTTTTTACTCGTTGCAAAAAGTCTATCAAATCATGAAAGGAGATTAAAAAAGTATTCGAGCCATAAAAATTTACTTTTTAATTTGAATATAAATAAAATAAAATAAATATAAACATTTATGTGTTAGGTTAATCTAAGTTTAGAAAATAATAAATAATAATATATTGAACCAATATTTTACCTAACTATTGCGAATTGTTTCCGACGCTTTTATAGTTCGATTAACGAAAACTATATTTAATCGAAAACCATCATCATTATACATATATTCGCTTTATCATTAACTTATTATTATTATTCGATTATATTCAATCATAGGTAGATGGTTTTATGACGAAGGATGCGAGGATCGTGCAGAAGTTAATATATATTATTATTCGAATTCTGCTGCAGATAACGCGCACTCTGCTCTCCGAAAATATGCTATTGTAGTACATATACGAAAATAATAATTGGCGACGCCAATCGGTGTACTTACGTATAGGTATACTTTGTAGCAGAGAAAATAACGTCTGTTTTCGCTTAATACAGAGATAAAATTGTTGATGAAACATAAGTGGACAGAGCTCCTTTACAATTTTTTTTATATTTTTTGAGCACTTCAATTAGTTGCTGCACGACGAAGATATAAAAAAAAATCGAAGTACCGTCCAATATCGCCGTTTTAGGAAAATAATAATAATAATTGTATAATAATATAAACGTTACGCCTTACGCCTTATATTGTCACCGTAGCGGGTGTGCGAGTCCGCATTATCAGCGTGACCTACTGAACTGCTCCAATCGTATTCTCATAATAGGTACAAAAATTGTTTATCTTTCTCATACGATTGTCATAGACATCCTCGAAGACGTGGCTTGGTGCCTGGTGGTAACGAGAAAAATAACACTCGAAGTAGTTATTCCTTTCACGGAGCAGCTCTGTAAAAGTACGTACACCGTATCATAATAACATTTCATCAGATCGATCGTTAATACAAATAATATGCTTATTATAATATTGCGTGTTTTGGGCCACGGGTCGACTGGTATGTGTGTGCTCACGCTAAGCAACGAGAAAACGAGACCATGAAAAATATCACTAAAAAAATGTAACTCAAATACTTCATAAAGAACATATTTAAAATAATGTGCAAACATGGACACTCGAATTGTCTCCAGATATTACAAATTCAAAACTATCATTGTTCTCTTGGATTGTATCTAATAAATAGATATAATAAATCAATAGGTAGTTATTTAACTTTAAACATTTCAGATTTTATAATCCAGAAAAGCTCAATTACTAAATTTATTTTAATCAATTATTATTTATAGAAACTGAGGTTATATTAGAGTTTTTTGTAGGTACTCCTTGAGCTGAGTTATCGAAAAATCTTATAACACGTAGGTACATCGATTAGTTTGATTTTTTGAAAACCTAACAATCTGTCATAGATCAAAATTTTCAAATCTAATCTAAATAATAATTTAAATAAATTAAAATATTACGTATTACAAAATTCAATGTATAATAATCGATAGGTGTATTGATTTTTTTTATATAATATGAGTCATGATATTAGCCTTCATGTCATGATATTATGATATGGGTAATGGGTGGTAATTCTAATGCTCCCAAATGGTAAACTGAAATTGCCTCTAAAAACATCTGGAGGCGATCCGAGTAGAAAAAAATAGTCACCTAACTAAAAATTTGGAAGGCAATTTATTCGTGTGCACAGAAAAAAAATTGGCCTGTGTACATACCTATAATAGTAATATAGTATGATATAGCAAACGAAGGGAATCGCCAACCAAGCGGCCAACGCCCAACTCCGTTCGCAATAGAATAATGTTCGTGTTTAATTGTTATGTTTCATGTGCTGCAAGTACCTTTACATTATATTATATACACTATATAACGGTACCACTCGCAGGAAGCGACTGCGACAGTGTGGGATTATACGAATACGGAATTTTCGTGGTCAATAAACTCTGTGAGTGTGTGTGTGTGTGCTTCGTCTATATTATAGTACAACATAATAATAATATGATACACGCGCACCCACATACGCATAGAAATATATAATGCACGTAGGATGAATTTTTTTCGTCTTACGAATCCAAAATGCGTCTGTCGTATTGTGTTTTATCGTAGAATTCTTTCTTCTTAGTTTATCACATTTTAAATAACAATGATACCTATATATTATAGGTACGTCCAGACGACCGAAATACGTGTTATGTGAAATGTCGTCTTATTCGGCTACCTATATAGACTCTTATATGTTACAACGAAATACACTTATACCTACCTACTGAGTTATACGTAATCGTCACAAATATCAAAATGTACGTACAAAACATTCCCGTTACAATTTTATGATATAAATCTAAAATAATATTAAATATTGTGACGATATGTCTAGAGAAAAGAAGTCATCGCACTAAAAAGCTTAATAAGTTGTTTGCAGCATTACTGTAAGAAAATCCAAAATTGCATTAAAAAATAAAAAATGTGTAAAAGTTTTGTTAGCTTATGTATTTTTTCAAAATTTAAACGTTGCAAATTTGCACTGAGATTGAAAATTAATAAAATGCTCGTCCCCCATAAAATTAATTTTCAGCTTATACTATAAATAAATTAGGTGAATACACCAAAAAATATAATATGTAAGTTTAAGAACTTCCGAGCCCTAATGAATAACACATTACGAGTACCGCGAACTAGTTTCTTATTATAATATTCTGTATAACGTATACCTACATAACCTATATTAATATATTATGTTGTATAATATGACATTTTATTTTAATATGTTACCTATCGCAACTCTATCAAATACAACGATTAGAATTACGTGTGCACGATTTTCATTCCGTTTCGACACAAAATATCGTATTTTAATACCTCCGAATAAAATATGTGTACTATATATAGTATATAATATTAAATATAATAATATCATAATAATATATTGGTACAAGGGCGTCACTGTGGCAAAAAATCTAACTCGACAAATATCTTTCTAATAATAATATTTTAATAATATGGACGCTTACGACCGCTGTTCCACCGGGTCAAAGTTTCTTGGGATTTCACGAAATTGTATTACTTAATAAAAGCAACAAAAGATAGAAAACGTTGTCCAGTATCTATTGAGTATTGAGTGATCGTATTCACATATCTAGGACTTTACATCACTAAACATAACTGTATAATATAACCTAATAAGTATACGGAAAATGTATTCTTTTTAACTTGTTGTAAAACATGACGCTCTAAAACAAAGTTATACAGTCTAACAACAATAAATAAATGTTTCAATGTTAAAGTTGGGAAAAAGAAAAAAAAATCGATGACAGATGACAATACGGTGTGCGTGTATGTATAATATAAGTACCACATACCACGAGCGTCTAGAGACAGCCCACGAGCAAATTCCTTATCAATTATAATATAATATCTTATCAATAACCTGCACATTAGCTATTATCATATCGTAATTTCTTATCAAATATAAAATTTTAATATCATAGATGTTAATTAAATTATTTAAATTTAAATTTATTGATAAAAACTTCCAATATTTACCATATTTGTGTGTGCATATTGCAATAATCAATTTGGTAAAAAATTCAATTTAATTCGGCACATTAAAGCTCATATGGAAGGACGCAACATCAAGGAACCATCATTAGTTCCATCAATTGATCTGGAAATAATTAATTTGAATTTTGATTCACCTCAAGGAAAGTATACTCTTACTGAATTGTTAATTATCTACCTTATATTTTATACGATTGATATTTTCTTTTATAATAGGTTTTGATGAATGGAAAGAAAATGAGGAAGTTAGTATGTCAACGCGATGACAATTTATTATTTTGAAAACAACATTGAATTTTACATTATGGATACTTTTTTGTCATTAGGTTATTAGTGTTATTGAAATATGTACACACAATCATGGTAAATATTGGAAGTTTTTCCGTGATAGACGATAGTAAAATATTAATAAATTTTAATTTTAATTAACAACTTACATTAACATCTATGATATTCAAATTTTATATTTGATAAGAAATTACGATATGATAATAGCTAATGTGCAGGTTATTGATAAGATATTATATTATAATTGATAAGGAATTTGCTCGTGGGCTGTCTTTAGACGCTCGTCCACATCAGCCTATATTGACAAACAGTAGTGTAGTTATGGGGGAAGGAGTGAGTGTTTTCACCCTCGTTCCCCCAAGAATTTATTATATACCTAATTCCTGTATATTTTCTTGGGCTCTTTTAGGAAAAATACTAAAATATTGTTGGTAAGATTTTTTTCTAATCACGATAAGACATGTCATTGAAATTAAAAATTGTGATTTACATCAAATAGGTACCTAGTTGTATAACTTGTTATTTTTGACGATATTTCCAAACAATTACCTTCTTACGAGTTATTTCATTGGGCGTTGTTGCACTGATATTGCCGTGTAATTAAAATCACGGCATAATCATGAATTTATCCCGCTCCAAGTAAATGGTAATTAAAATAGATTTGACATTTATTCGAAGATTTAAATTTCGAACTGACAACGATTCGTCAGTCGTGGTGAATATGCGGGTCACCGCCCTCGGGCGTATACATTTTCAGCAGTCTATCTGTCTAAATGTACTAGTGTAATAATCATATTATTTTATTGTAAATAAGTCGCGCGCCGTATACCTACATGCATCATGCATGTCACACTCGCACGTGGAATAGCATGCGCACAAAATATAATAATAAGCGATCAACGCCAAAGAGTGGGGGCGGGGCGGGGGATAAGGACTGAAAAAGATCGTCGACCTCGTAATAATATAATATTATATTATACAGTGTGTCACCGTCGCCGTTTGTTTGTCATCGTGCACGCCCGTCCAAATGCTACTTATATTATATTATGTATTATTGTATAACAGTCGTTCATCTACTCGTTCCCCCTATCCGACCTTCGATTCAAACACTCGCGAGTAAATCATATTATTTTGAACATATTATGGTGTCCGAATGGATTAATCAATGGTGATTTGAATTTTGAAGATGATGCAGTAAAAATGTATCGATACGTGAAGTTTTTCGAGAAAAAAGTTATAATACGATCGGTCGACTCGATGTCTATATGATATGGTTTGTTGTATTGCGTATAATATTATATAATGATTTCTTCAAAATCCTATGGCAAAAATAATATAAAAACGTACAATATGAAAAAAGTCAATTCAAAATTGAAAAATAGTCCGCCTCAATCACAGGACACTCCTGAAATGATACTAAAAAAATCAAAGTACCGATTTTGAAATATAGTCATCAAATCTACTTCGAAATTCCAAAAATCAGAATTCGATTAAATGCGCCATTTAAAGATAAATAAAGTGCGAGCATGCTCGTTGAATCACCCTGTATATACGCATAATATGCGTTTGTTATATTATTATTGTACATTTTTTATTACACGCACACAGGCACACTGCGGATGGCTTTTTTTCTCGGCCCCGCTCATACAGGTGTGTACGCGCCGAGTGTTGCGATGGTGTGCAGCAGCTGGCGACATGGTCGGCGGCGACGCCGGAAGATACGCGATCGCGTACTATATTTCGTACTATACCCGCCTACGACGGCAACGGCGCGTGGTGATCATAATATCATTATGATGCATGTACCTATTGTACCTAGGTATGAAATGGTAAAATCTCATGACCGAAGCGCAAACGGCGTATAATAATAATATAATATTGTTGATAGACTAGCGTGATGTACTGATGTGTATATATATTATGTAGGTACATACTGCGCCACTGCGGTAACTATCGTGGCGGAAAAGTGTATGCAAAAAACATTATTATTATTATTATTTTTTTTTTTGATTCGAGGAAGTGGGTGTACCGTACTCTCCTGTAAATTTATATTATAAGCATTGCAGACTACTTTGTATGGCCGCGTCGAACCGAAGCGAAATTCGCAGGTTTATACTGTATAATAATAATATTAATTATAGGTGTATTACTTGCTATACGCCTATACGAACATATATACACGTAGGTTGTTAGTGGGACTTGGACCCCCCATACCCCAAATAGGTACTGTATTTATAATTGTTGTCTGCAATTTATAAAATAAAACAAATAATAGGTAATTATTATTAGCCGAAAAACACCATCGTATTGTATTTACTTGAATAAATTAAATATAGGTAAGTTAAAACGAACTATAAGTCTATGGGAGACTTACAAACAAATTTCATTAATTTGTCCATACAGACAAGAACGTCCTCAGAATTGTTAAAGGGGGGAGGGGAAATAATTTTCCAAGACGATTTTTTACGTAAAAATAGGTATTTATATTAATAAACTAGGTATCTATAATAAGTAATAGATAAATAACAACTAAAATAATTATTGGATATTCACCTGGCCCGTTTATTACCTAACTATATAACTCGTCAACTGCACGTTGCTCAAGTAATGCTATCATGCATGCAGTTATCACAGTCAACAATCTATATCCTAATTTAATTATATTATTGGTATACAAATGAATATTCATAAACGTATTGACTACTAGCTGTTAGATTTATGTCGTAAATAGGAATATTATATATACAATATACATGTATGATGAACATTGACCTATAAACAGTGAACATTATCTAGAAAATGAGCGGGTGGGGACAACTGGAAACTGTCCGGCTTGCCTACCTTCTACCCCATACAGACTTTTTTTGATTATACTATATTATGTATAAATGTGTAAATATCAGATTTGAGTATTCGATCAAAGGATATGAGAGTATGTATATTATATACAGTCATAAAATATAGGGTCTGAACATTCTTAGGGATTGAACCCAATACATTGCTATATCAGGGTAGACAATAATTATTAAATGGGACGATTTGCCCTCCCCCACCAGTCACCACCGTCCACCATATATAATATGTACGTATATATTATTATACAATAAAAAGTAATTACATTTGTACATTGCCGCGTTCTTGCAATAATAAATTCGTATAAAACAATTATAATAATTTTGTTCGCAATATTGTTTTAACCCGAGGCGTTTGTCTTACACGGTTCGTCTATTTCAACACACACAGCATTCGCAAGACGATAACGGGATGACCGATAGACTTGTGTGCTAGTCACGTTCGTCATCTGTACGCATTGAGAAATTAATCGCAATTTTAAAATTCACGGAAAATAAAAAAAAATTATTATAAAAAAGCAGTTTAATTATTTTTTACGACAAATCGTAAATACGTTTTAATCATTGTAAATACAAAATACTTTACTATTCAATTATATACTTATAGTTATCGTCGAACTCGGCGAGAGTTCAAATGCATTATAATGATATACGGTATATTTGACGACGATCTGCAGTACTGCACGTGATAAAATTGATTGTCAAACAGATTTCTTTTATATTTTATATTATTATATTATATATATGATGACATTTCAGTATAATATTGTACATTGTGTTTTATTATTATTATATTAATAATATTGGTAGGAAATGGGTATAATATTTTATTTTTTTTTGGGCCTCTATATGAATACTTTTTTATGCTACACCTGCAAGTTAGAGACCACACGTGTTTAATATCTACAGAATAAAACATCAAGGATACACATATCGTAAAATAATAATAATAATAATAATAACACAATTATATTGCCGAACTACAGCTATACTCGTTCATATAATATATATATATATTACAAATTACAATATTCAAGGCTAATTAAAATCGGTCGTATACGCATTTGTATTTTGATAATATTTTAAATGCTTCATAAGCACCTCGCAAATTGGTAAAAACAATTTATTGTCAATTCGCATAATATTTCAATATTGTCGTGCAAATTGGATGCTATATATTGTATTATACCGAATTGCGTATGTTTACGTTTCCTGCACAGTGTATACCCGTAACGCGTTAAGCCCGTGATATAATTATAATAATTTTTAGTTTTTAGTTTCATATATACAAGTATTTTATCTTATGTATCATATCTGCGCGTAAGAGCGAGAAAAAAATAATTTCAACTATCTGCAGTACAGTTATACAATTTTGAGATCTCGCGGCGATTATTCGAATGCGCGTGTACACTGTGTATCTATTGGATTTGTTTTCTTTTGTACAGATTTCACCGCTCGTGTTTAACAGTAGTGCATAATATAACTTATCAGTGACGAAAAGTAACAATTATTGTAATATATATAATATACAATTATCATGTACACCACTACCATCATCAAGCTCGTCGATTGTCTTCGTCGTTCGACAATGCATATGACATTTGTATAGAGTAAAAATACATATTGTATAATTTGTAAAGAATATATACATACGACGACGCATATATATACATAATGCGGAAGTATATCTCGTTCGTTTGCAGTGTCAAAACACACTTTACAGGGTGTTTAACATATTGCAGTATCCCCTCCATATTTAATCCCTATGGATTTATTGAAATTTTGATTTTTAGTATTCTTAAGCAGGCCATATTTTTAAATACAATAATATATTAAACATATTCGACTTATTTGAGTACAACCACTACCGAAGACTATTCCGTGGCACTTACAATTCGAGTACCTACACACATAAATTATTTAAGGATGATGAACGGGTATCGGGGTGAGCATAATATATTTTGATTTATATTAATTTTAACGATGCTCATTGCTCGGCGAAACACTCTGTACATAACATACGTGGCCGACCGACAAAGTTACACAATAATATAATAATGTGTTATGTCGTAGCGTTTGTCGCAGACACAAAAGTTCACGGGACACCGTCTGCGTGTCTTACAATGGATTTGTCGACGAAACCGAAAAGTAAATCGCGTTGAGTAAAAAAAAATAATAATAATAACAACAAAACGATGACGAATGAGTTTCGGTTTTCGTGCCCGTGGATTTTTTTTAGGCCGTATGCGTATAAAATAATATAATAATAAAAATAATAATGCTCGCGCGTGAGTTTGACGTCATTTCGGTAAACTCGGCGGCACGCGCTTTCGGTTTCGATTCGTAACGAACGATTTCTATGGAACAATGCTGGCGATTCGTTTCATATACATATTATAATATTATCGTATGCAGTACAATATAATAATATGATCTATATATTGTATGCTGTAAATACAGTCGTCGTCGTAACTGTCGCTTTTCTCGCACTCCGCAGCTGGTTATAGGTTTGTGAAAAAAATATATTAAAATCTCCGAAAGGATATAACGGTTCGATCTTATTTTGTTCGCGAAACAACTCCAAGAAACATAACACACCATAAATACCCAGATAATAAACTATATTGTTTAACATAATATATTGTGCCTGCGTCTCCTGTGATTTGTACCGAAAGCGCGTTACAGTCAAGGGGAATCGAAAACCACAAGTGATTTTATTAATATTTCTGCATAAGACTACGGGAGATTCACATTTATGTGTTGTGCGGACGTTGGGTATTATACTGGAGCCTTTGACGGACATAATATATATTATGATTATATCATATTGGTGTTAGATGTATTCATGCCGAGGTCTTTGAACCTGCACGACTTGGTTCTATTGGTTTATGTTTATTTCGGCACGTGCGCTATCCGATATTTAAATCGTTTCTTTCGACTTCGATCCATTATAACTCCTGCTGTATTTTAGATCGACCACAAGATATTTTACGCACTGTCAGTATTGCCGATATCTAAATAGACGCGTGAATATCGTCGATTTCCATCTATATCTCTTGATTCTGAGTCGTCCACCTATACTAAATAATAATATACCTTGTAGGTACCGGCCTCTGCAGTATATAGGTACAACACTTGCGTGTTCTGATTTTTTTATTTACCATATTATTTATACAACCGTTACAAAAACAATAAAAAACAAGATAATTCATACCACCTGACCCATTGTTCAAGGTACCGATCTATCGAAAAACAGGTTCTCTTCTTGTCCTGTTAACCCTCTGCATTTACGATATAGGTGACCCACAACAATACAACATACACTTTCAGACTTTCGCACACTTATTATTGACATATATTCATTTAAAATATAACACCTCAAAAAAGGTAACTCTAATTTTTTTCTTATTAATGCATATTAACGTAACTTCACTGAGTTAACAAAAAAACATACACTATGGTCCAGCTTCGAACTATAGTTTATATTTATTCCATTAAAGACCATTTGAGACATTCCTACCTTGTATCGTCAGCAAAAAGATCATTGTAGAAGTTAACACCGTATTTTATTATTGGGGAAAAAGTTGATTCGTGTAGGAGTTTACGTTTGGCTAAACATAATTCAGTGATGGAAAATCTGTCTAATTTTTAGATACCTTCCGAAAAAATGTATGCAACTTTTATAGATTATTCGATAGCCCAATTTTAAAAGTAGATATTCCAAACTACTGAGCCATGTTCAACAATATAACGGACCAGAGCTCAGTAAAGAGTTTTCAGGCATTTGAATATAATTATATGTGTTATAAATGTACAATAATATATTAGAATCATGATATTATAATATTAGGTATATACGTGTACAGAGGATTGGCCACCGTTTTTCCCGTCACCCCATAATATCAACACATTGCACAGGAATATTATAATATAATAATATTTTAATAATGTATAATCTGTATTGTAAGCCCCGAGAAATGCAATTTAAAATATACTATGGCGGTAAACCGAAGACGTGAAATTTAGGTCAAAACTAAATCAATATAATATGACTGAGTCGATTAAACTGCGTTACCCGGCGTTTTTGGCTTTCATTAATCGTCGTAAACGACATTTTCATAATTTTCGCAACGCATAGGTTTATACCTATATACTTTATAAATATAGTTAATCAGATTTAGTGTAACCGTTATTATATAGGTACTGTTCATTTCAACGTGTCGGTATGGACTCTCATCCCGGATCCCTCGACGTGTGATACTTTGCAGTCACATCCTGTTTCCCGAATACAATATGAAACTTTGAAAAGTGTTTATATATATAAATATAACAGGCACTACACTCATATTTACTATTAATATAGATTAAACAATTTACATAAATTATGGTGTTCTAAATTTTTATATTTACAGTTAATTCGCTTGTATACACATAATATAATTTAGACGTTTCTTGGTGCTTAAAAAAAAGTTGTGAACACGTTTATTAGTTGCAGTTGTGGTATATAGTCAAGGCTCGAATACTTACTATATATTAGTATTCCGGAGTTAAAAATATAACAAAACATTTTTTAACGTTATCGGTAATGTACGCCTATTGCTAAATAAGACATAATATGTTTAAACGTGTTGGGTATAATCAATTGGACCAACTTTTATTTGAATTATTACAATTGTATTACTTCTGATTTAAAGACAAACATATCAATGGTAATGACTGGTGAGTGGCGATGAAGTATTTGCTTTTTGTGTCCATGAATGAGAAATTACTATATTATGTATACTTTCACTTGGTTATAAATCACTGATTTAAATCCATTTGTGTAGCTATAATTAATTACATTGTGTACACATCTTTAATATAATAGTATAATTATGATATTATACTAAATATTATTATAATATGCGTATTGTGTACATAACTGGTTATTATTTTTATATTTTGTGTATTCAGAAGTGTCACGCCTCACGGTAATAACGTGAAAAATTATGTTTTAAATTATGTACCTATATAAAAAAGCTGTTGAAAAATATTTAAATAACTATAAACATATCTGTTAACTTAAATGTATTCAAATTTTAGATTCAAATACATAATTTATTGATGTTACAATTTGAGTGTCAAGTTTGTGTATTTTTTTGTGTCATCACGTTTTGGAGAAGAAAATTTAATTCAATATTGAGGGTGATTTTTGGTAGCAAATTTAATCAAGTTGGCACTTTGGGAAATAAGAAATTCTCTGTATTTTTTTTAATAGTTAAAAATATCTCACTAAAATATAGGGAGGACGTAATATTCCCGCAGTACTAGTTTACGACAAAAAGGTGTTATTTAGTTTTAATTCGAAAATATCAATCGTACAGAATTTGAAACTCTTCTGTAACTTGTATTATCATTTTGTGTACTTATTGAAATATATAAAATAACCATATATATACTGATATACAATAAGATATTTATATTTTATTCTACAAACCTAATCCCACTATTTCAACATTTTGACATAATGTTATACTATTCTGTTATACGTTATGTTTTTGGTGAAAAACAGTTCAACCAATCTTGAATTTATTAAGAAAATGGGAGTACCTATAATAATAAAACATAAGATATCTTTATAGATCTTTTTTCACCCACCTGTAGGTATAGTTCAGAACCGTTATTCGTATACGTATCGATTTGTAAATAAAAACACACTACATTGATGAGACAGTTTCCAGTGGTTTTTTTTTTTAAAATTAATCAATATTTAAATGTATGAAAATATACTACATGCTAGATTTGTTTTCTTTTAATCATACGTCGCGCCGGTGCGTGTTCTTAAACCTACAGTGTATACTTAACCGTAACTTACAACTTATTCAGAAATAAAAAAAATACCATTAAAATATTTTATTTTAGGCTGCATCTCTATAAATATTTATATATGCGCATGGTGCAGCAATACATTCGCAATCTCGATAGATACTGTACACACACAGTGCTCAGTTAAATCGCGCCTGTATGAAAAAAAATTGAATCGTGACGACTACGACAACAACGACGTCAGGCAAAAACCTGTTCCTCCGGGGTAGCCCGCGGTGTGCCCTTCACGAGTACTTGAACTACCTTAACCCCGTCGTGAGATCGACGTAAGAACAAAACCGCACAAATCCAGCACGTGTGGAGCATCGTACTTTTTGTTACACGCCGATAGTAATAATATTTCGTACGGGGTAATGTTTTTTTTTTACACAAGTTTACCTACTCGAATTGATTATGTGTTTTTAATATTTATTTTTACAAAATTAATTACTTCAACACAAGGCCGCTGATTCAAATATTTCACGCTCGGGGCAGTTATTTTTCACATCACCTTAAAAATATAAATGCTAAATCATGTACAATGAACATATATATTCAAGTATCTATATATTATATATTAATAAACACCTAATGATTGACTACTGAATTGTGCTTCAAAATTATTCTAATAATAACAGAAATGTAATAATTCTTATATAGGTACAACTGGTACAAGTTATAACATTATTATTGATGAATGTATAGTATAAATGATTATACTTAAAACGAACTCCGAACGGTATATGTTAAACGATATTAGTATAATATTACACTGCAAATAAAATATATTATTCTACAATAGTTATAAAAACAAATATTTTTGGTTCGTTCTAGTGATTTATAATAGTATAATATGTAAAATATGTCGTATACAACTACTGTCGTCGGGGAGGTGCCTCATATATATGTTTTCCCTTTATTCTGGACCGAAATGTGATACAATATTTTGGTAACAAAATTAATCAAATTTAATTCCTCGTTTCAAGCTATTGTTAAAGTTTATAGAATAATATAATGTTTTCGAAGATTCGGTTTCTGCACAAATTATTTCAAAGTCTTAACTGCCCACTGATTAGTTTTATTGCTGTAATTTATATTATTAGTTCTATGGTATGATTAAATTATACACCGCTCGGAATACTGCTATTATATTATATAGAAACGAGTGCATGAAAAACACCGCGAATTATTTGCGATATTGTAAATAAAAATTTTTACCGCAATAGACGCTGTGCACGCGGCGTTTGGCAAAAAAAAATGTAATATTTCACTTCAGAGTGAGCGGAATCAAAGGTTTAAAAAAAACAAATCGGGTCCGAAAAAAAACGCGAATTTCGTGGTGAAAACGCTTTGGAAAATAACTGTAGAAAACTATCGTTGAACAGAAATCGTCGGTATAGGTACCTATATTATATATTTTATTAATACTGTTTCAACGCTATGTATACGTTCCATCTAACGGGACGACGGCGGCTGTTCGCGAGCTCACCGGCGGCCCACACCGCTCTGCGTTGACGCGTACCTACTCCATTTTAGACTCGTCTCGTCAGTCCGTCGAACCGGTTGTTTGCGCGTGTGCTGTGCGAGCGCGCGACGTGCGTCTCTTTTTATTTATTTTTTTATAGTCGTTCGTCCTCGCCGCCACCGCCGATTTTTTTTTTTTTTGTTTCTGTTTCTTTTCGTACTAATTATAATAATAATTATTACTTTATTAGTTATATTTACGCTGTTGGTATTTTAGTCACCGATTTAGGAACAGCTAAATTATTATTCGTACCACTCACGGACTCACGGTTTTTGGATACTAAAATATGTTGTAGGAACACCGGCGTCACCGGATATTCACTCCAAGTAAAACAAAATTATAATACATCGATTTGGCGGTGATTTTCGCGCGTTTTTCAGTCTCCACCGCCGGCTCTCACAGTTTGGCCGTAGGGTCGATATTATACTATATTACAATTTATATTACAAGTATATAAAAATACCTGAGATTTTCTGCGGTAGAGCTGGAGGAGTCCATAATGTTTATTTTTGTTTTGTACTAATATATTATTGTTGAATAATATTATTATTATTCTTACAATTTACATTATTACCACGCCATATGTGCTGCAATAATTATCAGTTTAAGTATCTATAGCATACTTATATGATATTGTGATACTTAATAATATTCAAATACTATTTACTCTCTATTATAATTGCGCTCTTAGCAACACATCTTCATAATGAGCCATGTAGATTATAGGTATGTTGCAATTTCCAACAGGAATACTTTTAATAAAATCAACAAGTTCTCAACCACGTTAGTGTCATATCTCATTCCTATTTACATCGTCTTTGACAAATCTACACACAGTGCGCTGCAGCTGCAGGTTCATCGGCATTACTCATTATAATACATTTATAAGGATATTATTGTTTAATTTATGGCCCGAGCGAATAACGATCGCGTCGATCAGAGGCTGCGGTGGGTACCCATATATTATGTATCACATATTCACACACCGCAGTGAAATTTGGGTTGAGGTCGAATATTATTATGTGTGTTCGAGCCGAAAAAGCATGGTTGTCCGATTCTGCTGATCTCTCGTGAGCGTACTTAATTCAAGGAGACGCCGTTGCACAAAAGTCCATTACAATAATACAATTTTAGGTATCTAGTCCAAAGGTCATAGTTATATGAGTACGAAAATGTGTTTGTGTGAACGCCTATTGCCTATATTATACTGTCACTATAGGTAACTGTAATAATGATTTGTTGATTGATTACACTTTCCCAACACGAGAGTTCGTATATTTAGAAAATAAATATGTGATTTTTTTTTTTGTTTACCCCGAAAAAAAAAATAACTACAATTATTAGTAATTGACCGAATTTTCTCTTCGAGACATCACACGTCTGTGGTGAAAATGTACACACTTTCTCTAGATGGAAAATTATCAAGTTTATAAGATAACTAGACGTCATTTTATCTACGCCAATCATTCTTTATATCAATATCACATCCCCACAATCTTAGTGTGTTTTAATTTTTAATAATTAATGATAAAATAAACATTTTACGTTTCTAAATTAATTATTTGACATAAATACTCCCACCCGTGCTCATATCAACGTACATAATATACCTATTATATATACATATATTTTATATTACCTACTTTCATCGTTAAAAATCAAAAAAATTTAACTTTTTAAAACGTAAACATTATTATTAATAGGTACACTAAATATTGTTACTATAAATATTTAAAATTTAATTGACATGGCGTTTTAAAACCAACGTTTATAGCCGTTTTCGTTACGGACGGCCTGTCGGCGACGCACATTAGTATTCTAAAGAAGCAATAATAATATAATAACATCGAAACGAAATATTATAATAATGATTATACCCATGGGATGTTCTCCGCGCGGGCATTGTTATCGCCACGCTTTGAGCTAGGAATTTTAACGCCCCGCAAAGTATCCACCACACTATACGAAACACAATAGGACAAATAATGCGTGATCTGAATGCAAGTACAATGCTATAAACACACGACGGGCCACGTGAGATACCGAATCGTGCGATGATTTGAATACAAAAAAAATCTGAGATAATATACGCGAATCCCATTAGTCATTTCCTATGATAACTTGCAGTGAACGCAAATATGTATCATTATAATAATAACCTATTATAATATGTGACACACGCGTTACTTAAATCACATCTACATACGTCTATATAAACTATAAACATACGACGAGCAAATTGTGAATACTCGCATTACGGCGAGAATTTATATTCTATGCAGTCTGACCGAAGGAGATAAAATATACAATATAATGATAATAAATAATAATAATAATATGTAGTCGTTATTACGAGTTTATTGAAAATATTTCATTCAATATTGCGAAACTGTTTTATTTTCTTCAATCGCGATTCAAAAAACTCTGTTGATATTTACAAAATCACACACAATAATATTATGTTCTATGTATAATATCATTAATATCATTCAAACAGGCTTAATAACGAAATGGCTCATTCGGGCTGAAATCTCCTCCTCCAAAATTATGCTTTTTTATTACGCTTTTCTCGTTTATATAATTCTACAGTTTCCTTATAATATAAATGTGTAATACTCTATAAATTATCTGCAACGATAAACTTTTTTAAGTGAAATAAGCCCAACACCATTATCTACTACCTATAGTAAATATTTTAATTTATATTTATTCAATACGACTTATATACGGGTCACGGGTGTACATGTTGTATCCAGCTACTGTCCCTTTTTCGTTTCTATAATATACCTACGTCTGCTCTTGGTAGTAGATACATTATAAAGTATTATCATATAATATCGTTCTACCTGAAGTTACAATAGGAGAAATATGACTCTAATAAATTGACGGAACTGTCACAGTGGATTTAGCTATAAACCTGAGGGGTCGCAAATCATGGGTACATAATATTATAGTAACGCGACCGCTATAGGAAGCTCTGCGTCGGTATCGAGTTGCTGTCGTCGGTAAATTTCCTGTTCACGTGCTGCTGGGGAAACTCGACACCGACTGTACAGCTCGCTCGTGACGAATCGCGTTGACGATGACCGATTGCGCGCGATGAAATCGCTACATGTTTTCTATTGCAGTTGCATGTTACTATCGAACATCGATTTTCGTCCGTGTTATTATTTTTATTTCGCTATTTTTTGAGTCAAATTATCTAGGACTTCGTACTGTAACTTATCTGGGTCGCCTCGGAGTAAGTCAATGGTCGCGCGTAGGGAAATAATAATCTTATATTATTATAACGTCGTCCGTGCGGCCTGTGCGTGCCGTAGTATATATAACTCGGTGAGACGAGAAAAAAACCGTATCTACAATAATATAATAATATTGCAGTACTACAGGGTGATTCACCAAGCATGCTCATTGCTCACCCTCATTTTTTCCTGTAATAACTGTAATTTTTTTCTGTGGTGGTATAAAATTATATTTTTCATATTAGAACCCACTTTTTCTGTAAGTTATTTAGTAGATATTTTTTTTTTATACATTTTGATGTAGGTGCCTATAATTCAAAATTCGAATGAGTAGTTTCTCAGTTATTAAAATGATCATACTATACTGAATATCTACAGAGACCACTATCTTCAAGTAGTACAAAAAATCACAAACATTTTAAAGCACGGTGCAGTTTATATATATTTAAAGAATCAGATTTTGAATAACTGCATGACTGAAGAAAAAAATTGGATGAGCTCGATGGTGAATCACCCTGTATAATGTCCGCACAAAGAAACGATCAATTTTTTTCGTTTCATTGTTATCGTCTCCCTCTCACTCCCCTCCCCCGGGCAATACACGTACAGCTGGCGTATTATATCCGACTAGGTAGATACGCAAGTCCGGTGAATTAGACTCATCGCGTGCGTTTAAAAGCAAGGCGGGGGAACAAATAAACAAACAACGATAACGAGACCAGCAGGAACTTCGTGACCGGTCCCTTATTAGGTCAATCGCTGCGAGACCCGCTGGAACGGAGAAAAGAGAGACCGGACGAGACGGACTAGACGGGGACTGAAAACCACGCGCGATTCGCCTGCCAGACGCGTTGCGAGATTTTATATTATTATTATTGTTGTTGTGGTTAAAGGTTCAGTGTCGACTCGTACTCCGTGGCGAGTACACCCGCGCCGTGCCTACACACGTGTAATAATATAATAATAATAATAATAATAATGTGTAACGACAGTTTTAAATTATTTATGTGACGTTTTCTGTGCGTAACGTACTAATAATTTTATAGATCACAATATATTATTTTTATTGTACACGTGTGCAGTCGCATCGGCTTTCCGCGCGTTGTTCGTACGAAGTACTGACTGTGGTGTAAGAAAAAATAATAAATTCTAGAGTTTCCGCGTTTTGACGACTTACTACTCTGCTACAGTGGACGTCCTTGGCGGAAAAAAAAACAACAATTTTATTCGCTAACTATAGCGACTTATCCGCCGCGGCGGTTACTCACGTAACTCGTCGTCGTTCCCTTGATCCTGAAAAAACTGGACCCGCCGTGTGTTCATTAGTGCGGCGACCATGTTCGGACGACGACTACGACAACAACGATCGGTTTTGTGTTAGCCGAGAACTTTTTCGGCGTACGCGGAGATTTAAGTGTTTGAATGCCGTGTTAACCGAGACCGTACTTAAATGCCGCGTTTCGAAGTCGTCACCAATCGGTATGGAAGCATTATCGACGTACGAGAATGCGCCGACGAGTGAGTGACAATAATATTATATAATATATTATAATATCAATGTAATTAAATTTAATTGTTTTAATTATGTCAAATCAATCGTTACATTAGAAAAAACATACATTTCCATCATAGATAATTTATTTTATAGGTACATCACATAGAATATAATATATATATATATATATATGTAATATGTATAATGTATTGTGTGTGTTCTTTAGAAATTAAAATACAATATTATTATCAATAGAATACATAACAATTACCGAGTCGTTAAAATTTGGCCTCTACGGCTCTATACGCGAGCGAAGAAAAAAAATGGAACAAAACAATATTCATAAAGGTTTTGTCATAATAATTTATGATTTGTTTAAAAAGGCTTCTTCCGTTTTTACATATTTTATGGATAGAATTCTTCACGTCCACCGAACATAATTATATTATGTTTAGTCCTTAGACATTATTTTCTTTACTCCGAAAATCTAGGGTTTAATTTTTAACTGCTCCGTTATACGGTTAGAGACGTGAGATTATTCCATTTTTTCTATAATTCGCACGACCTAACCTCATTCACATTGTCCATCCATGACAGCTCAATCGCTGACGTTTCTACAGTATCCATAGGAAGTATAAAATAATATTCTCTATGCGTGTAACAATGTACATAATATACGAACATTATACATGTTATTATTATATTAAATTATATTAAACTGCGCCAAGAGATGTTGCGTCCTTTTAAATAAAAACAACATTTCGTTTTTATCAATAAATAGCTATAATTAGCTCATCATAATTAACCGTTATTAAACTTGTTTAACATTTTTAGTTTATTAGAAAGAAGGAAACTATAATATATTTAAAATTTCAATTTAAACTCGAAAATATAGTTACATAGACTTTCCTGAACAATGTAGAACTAGGTCAACTATTATTTTTTTTATGTATTTTTCCAAAAACGAATCATGCTTTACCTTCTCTTATCAATAAAATTATGTGATCACAGAATAGATGAAATTTCATCTCAGTCATATGATTAGCTAATGAAACAAAAATTTAAACCTATTGTATTCTTTTCCATGTGAATCGAATTTTTTGTATTTGTTAGTACTTACTACCTGTTGTTAAATGTATTTACATATTGATATTGGATTATATGACCCGTCTATAAATAAAATTATATATATTCCAGTGTAATATTAGTAAACTAGTAAACTATTGATTGCATTATTTTTTTTTCGGTGATTATAACTTAGTTTTGTTATTAATTAGAAAATCGCTTGCCTCGTCATAATAGTACCTGCTGCAGACTAGCTACAGCGGCCAGCGGCACACGCGGTATTAATATTATATAGACGTATTTATATGACATTATAATGACGTATATAGTACGTATGTAAATATATATATTTCCGTTAATATACTTGTATACGAGTATACTGGCGTTTGTGCAGAATAAATTATAATATTAGCCTTATCAGTTATCCGTCTTGTATATTAGTAGGTACTATCTTTATAATCAGTAGCGGCCTGCAGTAAGTTAGCGGTATAGTTAAGGATGTATATATATATATATATATATATGTATCTAAATATATTTATAAAGATTGTGATCGAGTCGAGTCGACTGTTACTGCTGTGTCGTACGATACGCGTATAGCGATATAATATCGGTCGGTATATAGACATATTTAATATTTATATTATAGACGGCGATCGGTACCTATTACATTACAATTGTATTATAACATAGTGTACAACTGATACATAAATATAGAAAAATATATATTAGCTACTTTCCTATTAAAATTTCAAACATATTTTGATTCTACACAGACCGACGTAGCACAGCTGAGAGCTTGCAGGTATAAATGTATATTATATATTATGTGTGTTCGCATTATTGACATTAATGTAGTATATAGGTATAATAATATTAATGTACAATATATTATATTTTATTATAACATAATATAATGGTGGTCGATTGAGGAACTGAGCAATACTCGATTGCGTATTTGCACGTAATATCTACTATATCTACTATAACAAACATACTATCCGTTGACATAATTAAATATAACATTATACCGACAGCGGAGATTCGAACTTTTTATCTATATTATGATAATTTTATAATGTTTGGGTTTGGTATCATGGTTGGTAAATATAATGTTATTGACTTTAATAGCTTTGGGTTTACGACATAACAACATAATATGCGTATGAGCTACAGCAGGTTCTTTTTATTATTTATCACTCGCGATAATTATTATGACTTTTACGGTCGGGGCGCTGCTGAGGAAAAATAAGACCGTTTCGCGACGGTTTGATTTCACAGCCCGAAACGTTCGTCTCTCCCGTTGCGCGTTTTTCGCGTGCCTATACACACCTGGGATACAATATAATATATAACACAGGTGTAGGCTGCTCACGAGGTTATTCGCACGAAATCGCGTGCGTAGGAATGCGATGGTTTTTCGTCCGAGAACAAAAGCGACGGTTCGGGTTATTTTTTTTTTTTTTATTCGCACACTATTTTTTTCACAACTATATTGCATTATATATATTATGTATATATGTATAGGTACAGTACTACAGTGTACGCGTATTATACACTAACTCTGCAAGCGCAAGTTTAATCCAAGAGGTGTGTTATATGACGTGTAGGTTAGGTTTATAACGTTATATTATATTATTATTATTATACGATATACCTAATATTATAATAATATCATGCAAACGAATTCGCCAAACGAACAAAATTCAACCGGTTCGCGTGTACATAACACACACAATTGTATATAATTTAGATTATCGTATTTAATAAAACGCGTTTTATTCGTTTGTGTTTGTATATGATAAAATATAATATAATATATATTATAGTAACCGGTCTTGTACGGTAGGTATATGTATTTAAAAATTGTAAAATAACGTACAGTTGTGCAAAAATGATTAATTTAATGTATTGTACATAAAATTTTAGAAATTTCAGGGTCGGCAACTATACATAATATTTAATATAATATATATGCCATAAAACGCTAATCATAATGGTAAGGAAATAAATCATTGTTCCATCAATATACCTACGTCGGGTGGATGATACGGATACTCATTACTCAATACACATTGTTTGTGTCACACTTTTTTTTTATTCTTTCATTCTCATATAATAATATTATGTTAATCATTAGGTTGCAGATTTTTTAATGTGTAGTTATATTTTCTCAAATCGAAACAGATCTCCAGGGGTGTGTTCCAAACGTACCTACAGCATAACATGTGCATATTGGGTAGATACGTGTAATTTCGTCCCACAGTTGGTCCGTTTTAAAATAAATTATAATATATTCGTATTATATTTTAGATACTGAGCGGAGCTAAGAATGTATTGATCTTACAACGATGTGTGGTTTATTTCGTGTCTGATACACTTTTTTAGTCAAATCTATATAGGCAATCATATAGGTACATCGAATACATAGGTAGGTACTGTCAGGAAATTGTGTACAATAGTACAGTGGTTAACTACTTTTTTTTTGTAATTTTGGACCATGATACTCAAGTTACAATAGAACAAATAAAAAATACGTACAATATAAATGATGTTCTTCTGTGGGTTTACTATATACAAGAACATCATTTAAATTCATAAACTCGATTCTGTCAGTTTCTGTAAGAATGTAACATTTACTGACTACAAATAATTATGACTATCTTTTCATAGATATATTATACTATTATGTTGCGTATATTATTATATATTTATATTATAGCCGTATAGTATTATTTTTATAGGTTTCTAAACATAAGTTAAGAACACCTTAGTCCGGCCATATGTTTGGTTGATATTAAGATATTTATTAATTGTATATATTTATTGAGTAGTTAATATAGATTCATAATAGCCAATGTTAACGATTAGATACCAAAATATTATAAAGATTACCAAATTATTTTTAAACTTTATATGGAATTATAGTTTAATGCCTTGTATTAAAATATGATTAGAAACCGGGAATTTAGCGAGCTTGCGTAACTTGTTATATACATGTATAATATTATTGTATTGTAAAATTCCCGATATTTTTTTACGGTTCTTAGAAAATAATATGAACACGTAATGTTAATACATCTTCCAAACTAATTGTATCGAAATTAGACATTAGACGTGTGTCGATGGTCTTTTATGTATAATTACCTATTACTGTGATCACAATAGTAATTTATTCCATTATACGACGGTCGTCCTTGAAATTCGCTTGACTTACTCGCCGCGAACGACGTGTGCTGACTCGCGTGCATATATATATTCAAGCACGAATTATAATTTATATAAATATTAAATGTATTATGTAATGTTCAAACTTTCATAATATTTTTCCTTTTCTTTTTAGAGCGTACGAGATGTCACAGGAGTCTCAAAGTCCACTAGGCCAATGGAGCAACAAATACAGTTCCGTGTTGGCCACGCTTGGCTGTACTTTGGGAGCCTTCAACATCAGTCGGTTCGCCATACTCGCAGTACAATTTGGAGGTTAGTGTGCTCACGCATATTATTTATTAAGATTGCAATCAAATTTCATCGCGGTTATATACGTGGTATATCGCGGTATATACCTACGACATATTATAATTATACCGAAAATATATTGCATGAAATCTTATTGACTGCGGAAACATAATATTATAAAAGTACCTATATACTGGGAGATCGATACTAATTAAAGTGTTTGAAAATAATTTTTTATTTAATTTTAAGTTACTAGTAACATTATTTTTAAAAAATATTTTACTTAGAAGTATGAAGTTCAAAAAAGTAAAATTTGAAAAATGATAACGATAAAGATTGTAAAAAATATAATTTTTTCTAAGAAATGTTGTTTTGAAACGACTTAAAATTATGTAAAATAAAAAAATTAAAAAACGATAGTGTTTTCTAAAATATTGAGTGTCTTATGTTAAATGGATCACCACGTAGTCTCTTGAAGACCTCCGGGTGCATAAGTCATCACTATATATGTGGTCCTTGAAAACTAACGAGACAAATATTATGTGCGCTATTATAAGATGTAGAATAACACATTATATATATATATATATATATATATACCTACGGGGTGATTCATTAAAATAGGAATTATAAGTAGAATTTGTTCTTTAAAAAAAAAACCAATCATACGTAATTTAAAGTATCTAGTTATAGAATGAAAATTATATTATGATAAATGTTATACTATAAGCTTAAATAAAAAAACATAAAATCGTATTTTTAAAAATTCGGTTTTCACGTAAAACATTAACACTGTGCTTTGTCAATGATAAAATACATATTAATAAATTATAACTTAATTTTTACTATAAATACTTGAAACTACCCGTAACAAATGTTTTTTCAAAAAAAATACAAAAATCGACTCAGAAATGTATTATTTCATATTTTCATTTACCTAAATATATCTTATTATTGGTACATGATTCGAGATTGACCAATATTTTGTTTTTCTTTGCTTTTACAGCCAACTTTATACTACAGTTCCTAGTGTTATCGTTGCTAGTCGGCATACCTCTGTTTACGTTTCACAGTTCTCTCGGCCAATTACTAGGCGCCGGGGTCATGGACATGTGGAGGATATCACCGATATTCAAGGTAAGTCCGTTTTATCAACGCAACGGGACAGCTTGTGCAATAACAACATAACATTATTATGCACCCGAGGCGTGCGGATTTCCGTAAAACGACAAAGTAACGTTTTCTCCGCGGCCTCCATTATAATAATACATAAACGCGGGTCTAAGACGTACCGACGCCGCTGCAGTGCATATATTATGTTATGTTTTTACTTATTGTAATGTTCTGTTATTTACGGACAAGTTATATTATATGCTTCTGATTACAGGGGATCGGCATCGCGCTGCTCTTGGCCCAGGCGTTCATCGGCACATATACCGTGATTGGCATCTCGTGGATGTTCACATATTTTCGCGATTCGTTCATCACGAAACAAGACGTTTACCGTTGGGCAGAACCGATCGACGAGTACAAAGAAGGTAACTATATAATATAGAAACGAATTTATTCCACCCATATGTATATAAGTTACTTGTATACGTTTTGTATGTATAATAAAATAAGTAGTCATCGCACTATATTATTATTGTATCGCGTTTCGCTGCAGTTATACCTATACATTAGTGTTATTATAGATTTATAGCACGTAACGGTGACTTTAATAATAATTGTTTTGTCTTTTGTATAACGCAATATTATTTTGTTGTAGACGGCATGCCCTGGACTTTGTCTTCAAATGTCAGCTACAACATCGAAGAGACAGTACCGGGTTATTTTAATGGCATAGTTCTGCAGAGAAAGTACTTGGAAAAACTCGAGATGAACGACAACTCGTTGAAGTTGCCCGTAGTTATCAACCTGACGATCATATGGACAATCGTGTTCATATGCTTAAGTAAAGGTACTCATATTGGTTTCAATATAATTATTGAACATTTTTTTAAAGAAAATAAATACCGTTTGTATAGGTCTGAAGTCGTATAGCAAGGTGATATGCATATTCTCACTGGTACCGGTTTTCGGTATGTTCATGTTGTGCACGAAAATGTTGGGTTTAGCTCCAATGATCGGGTTCCAGCATCACGACATTTTCCCTGAAACGGATTGGAGCGAGTTTTTTCTCAACACAAAGGTAAAATTATGTCACATTACATCCACAGTAATTTATTTTAATGTGAATTCAAATCTCAGAAACTAAAGGAATTTATTATTTGTGTTTTTTTTTTAAATTTTAAAAATATACTTGTTTACATTTCCTCAATATTGTTGATTATCATAAGTATTTGTTCATAAACGTTAAAAAAAAAAATGAAAAATCACTTGTATCGTTTTCTTTTAGTCTTATATTTTACGCCGTTACAGGTGTTTTTCTTCGTTCAAATTTTTATTTTTTACTTCACATTTTTTCTTAATGATTATAACGATAACATAAATTTTTGACGAGTATATATTATAATGAAATAATAATCTTGTCATTATGGTGGTAATGAACCACACAACAGACTGCCAATGTAACAACTTACTTTATCACCCTTACCAAGTCGACTGCCCTACCAATTTCATTGATCTTGCCGCGAATGCCTGAGTATCGTATGTGCACTCAGTAGTCTTAGGAAACAGGTCAGTTTTTTTTTAGTGTTTCTGGTGTGGGAAATTCCCTAGATATCAATAGATAAAGAATATTAAAAAAAATTGAGAATCTATCATATACCTATGATACTCAAGACGAAATTAGCAGGTAAATAGTAAATAGTAACGGCAATAATTGAAAGTTTTGAGTGTATCACATATATGATACTCAAGGCATTCAACATTTTAAATATTATGATATGGTGTTTATAGAAAATACAAATACAAAATCGTATACAACTGTCATAATAATATTATAACCGGCTTACCGCTGACCATCTTTATCATACACCGTTATTTCGATATTTCAGAGTTGGGTGGCGGCGTTCACTGAGACGTTTCTTACGTGGGGCATACTCGGTGCGTGCACAATGCAAATCACTTCGCACAATCGGCCGAAGCATTTGCTGCACAGAGACGCTTCGTTAGTGATCATCCTAACAATAGCCGTACTTGTATTGGCCGCGTTTTTAGCCAACACGTGCGTACATCTCCTGGAAGTCCATGGATACATGTACCTGCCCAGTTCTTTCGGTAAGTCTTTAACCTTTTTCTTCACGCCCCCTAACCTAACCTAACCTGGTGATGGGGGCCCTATCAGTCCAAAAATTCCTTCGCCGTGGGGAATATCTCGTGCGTGAGTTGTAAGTCACTAAACATTACACCTATAGCGTATAAAGCAGTATAGCACTATGTACCAACGCTTCTTAGATCTCAAGTCGTTAACCGTTACTGTTTTATTCTTTCAGAACGGATGAGTTCCTATACGTTTCTGTTCAAGCAGAATTCCGCTCAGGCCCGCAAACATTTGACGCCCGTCCGATGGATGCAGCACAGCAGTCTGTTCATGGGCGAGAGGACGATGAAGAACAACGTACCGGGGATGCCGCAGGAGAGCGGATACCAGGCCATGCGCTTGGCAACCGAACTGTTTCCTGCCACGTTTGCCATGATCGGTGCCAAGAACATCTCACCGTTCTGGTCCGTCCTGTTTTATTTCGTGCTCATCATGTTCGGCATTGGACAGCAAGTACGTTTTCAAACACAATCGTAAAATATAACAAATACCATACAACTATAAACATAGGTTGATCAATACGTATAATCAATGTTTTGCTCGTTAAATCGTTACAGATCGCAATATGGCACTGCGTTGTCAGCGGGATCATATCTCTGCATCCGTTCAAGCTGAGGAAATGGCGTACAACGATCACATTTCTATCGTGTGCGGCGGCCTTTTCGATCGGTCTATTTATGGCGACTGAAGTGAGTGTTATTTAATCGAATTATTTCAGATCCGAATAAAATATATATTATTATAATCAACAAAACACTATACTCTTATACATGCCATCGTATATCGGACTCGAAGTTTGACGTAACTAGTATGATATGAAAATATAGTTAAACCGACTTAACGGACATTTCTGTCGACGAATAAAATCATTAAGTCCTTGCAAAAATATAGGTACTCATTCCATTGCATTTCGAGTCAAACATTTTCGAACTGTCCGGCTGTCATTACGGACATTAATTAAGGACACGGACAGTAACATTTCTTCCAGAAACCTCTATAACTGACAACAGTCATAGTTCGAATTAAAATTGAATTGCATACGTATGTACATGATCCGCAACAGTGTCGCAGGTCGCGACAACATGTCAAGACATGGATTACGTCTGATTACATACTCTTATATCGCTTGCATTCATTTTTAATGATACTGGTTGATCCCACATGGCGTTGCCCGTGACAAATTAAAAATGCCAGTAGATTTACCCTGTCTTAAACTTCGTTAAATATAAATTACAGATATTATTAAAATAGTTATTTAGATGGTTTTGAGCCAATATAAAATACAGGTTTAAATAATTATAAACAATTATAATAAGTAATAAGTAATAATTATTTTTTGTACGTTAACAATGCGAACCTTATAAAAACAAATAAATATTAATTTTTCATGTTCTATAAAGTCCCTGTGTGAGCCCTTTTTTAAAATGCAAAATTAAAAAATTGGCTTTGAGTTGCACATCCTTGGGTTTATAGTATTAACATATTTACCAAATTTTAGAACGATGAGTTCGATAAACTTTACTGCGAATATCACTCTCTCTCTCACACAAATTGTATTTTATTAATATAGACGGATATGTAAAATACTAAAGCTTGTCAAAATGGACATTTATTATGGTCCGCTATATACATGTTCCACTGCGGTATTTCAATTCGTAATAATTTTTTAGCTGGGCATTTTCATCGTGTACTTAATGGACTACTGCGTCGGATGTGGTTGGTGGATAATGATACTGTATTTGCTGGAAATCGGAGCCTTGTTCATGGTGCGCGGTCGTCCATACAGCGGTGAGACGGTAGTGGCAACGCTGTTTTCGCAGGCCAACCATCACCTGCAGGTGTGGATGGCGCCGATGCTGTCGTTCGACTGGAACATCGTCGTGCCAGTGGCTCTGATCGTAAGCATCGCCAAACAATATATTGTTTTATAAAATATACTATTATATTATATTCGTATAATTTTGTAATGACGATATTTTCGCTCTCGCAGCTACTCAGCACGTCCGTGTTCAAAAACGGAGGATACCGGTGGCTGTTCAACTGGAAAGGCGTGTCTCAGTCCGCGTATTGGTCGTCGTCCAGCCGGGAGTTTGGCTGTTTGCTGCAGATCTTCCCTCTGCTGATCGTCCCGTTCGCCGGAATCGTGCAGACTTGCCGGTACCTGGCCACCGGACCACCGGACTTGTTCGACGTAAGTGCACGTTATAAATTATACCAATATATATTGGTATAATTTATAATATATTGTTATATAACAACAACGTGGTCCAGTCGTATGCGTAGAATTCATTGGCGTAACTTTTGGATTTTTAAGAGGGGAAGTCTTAATAGTTTATTATACATATGTATAATTACCTGTAATATGTATTTGTATATGTTGTAATATAAATATACATGTAAACATTTTTACAGAATGCACAGTTAAAATGTTGTAAGATAAACAGTGAAAATTAATAATTCAAATCGCCATGATTGACTTTGTGATTTATATATCACTGCAATATAACAGTTTGTTGTAGGATTGCTTTCGTGCAGCGATTAGGCTAATACCTGCATCATAAGATTCCCTGGCACGCTGCCTCTTGAATCGTGTGCGTATGAGATAAATTATTCCCCGCTATACCTAACTATGGTTTTTTAAGTCTATATTTTTAAAAAGTTAAGATAAAAATACATAATATACAAACAATTGTAAATATATATGTCAGGGTCCAAGCAGGAGACATAACAACACACCCCTCTCGTGTAGCGTATACCACTAGTACCGGCGGTACCACCACACTGGTATACATCACACTGAATAACACAGTTTGCTTATTCTGTTCCGAAACAGCGGATTCAAATGCTGTACCGGCCGGTGATCGAGACCCGCAGACCACCGGAAACCGGCGAGGCGACGTCCGAGGCCGGCGTGAACGGCTCAGCGGCCGTGCAGATCGAAGACCCGCCGCCCAAATACACGCCGCCGCCGTCATATTCCACGGCCACCGGAGCAAGGTCTTTACGATTCACTGAATTAGTAACGGTTTACGAGAACGACTAACAGTAGTTTTAGTGTAGTGAATTTTCTATAATCGCACGCTCTGCTTTACACGACTATATGTTATTATGTATTTCGTTATTTATTCTTGTACATATTATTTTTGATAATCACTATGTTAATGTTGTGATATATTTTTTTGTCATATTTTTATACCTATAATACCACCTAGTCATTACTCTTTATCTCAGACTGTTGAATGCAAAATTGTAAAAAAAAAGTTTAATATTGATAATACATTTTTAACGTGTACCTATAATATATATATTATATAAAACAATAATGATATAATAACACGTATTTAGAAAAAAAATTAACATTCTTCGTAGTAATAATATGTAGACATGAACCTATACACTCACGTCTTTTAATATGCATGCAATTCACATATACGGTGGTTTTCTTCTTGACACTATTGGCACGGAAACTTTAACGCCCACCGCTTAGTCGCGTCGCCGGCAACTTCTCATTATTACCATCATCGCTGCTTGCCGGCGACGACCGACCGCCGGACTTCCGAGTGCCTATGCGGTCATAATATGCATTGCACACTCGCGACGAAACGAACCGTTATCAACTGTGCGCGCTCGCGTGTTTGTTTTTCTTTGCTATTATAGAATCGCGAAAATGTTGCGGCAGAGTATCCGGCGGAGCGTGCGCAGGTTGGCGCACGTACTCGGCAACCACCATCAGTCGGCGATACTCGGCGAATCTTCTTCATCGTCGTCGTCCTCGTCGGCCGCCGCGCGAACCGTCCAAGCGGCGACGACGTCCACGCACCACCATCAGCAGACCACGGTCCTCTCCGGGATGACTCAACCGCCGACGGCGACGGACGTCCAACAAACCTCGGCCGCGCCGTCTCCGCCGCCCGACTACACGACCGTGCTGGTCGAGATGAACAGGGACGACGACGACGCCGTTTCCGTCACGCGGACCGTCTGCGGTGAATCATCATCCGCGTCCAGTCTGTCCGACGAGCAGAGCACCAGCATTGAGTGTCTGATGGAAAGGGCCGCGCCCATCAACGTGGACCGGACAGGGCCGGTGGCAGCTACGGCGGCGTCGCAGTAGTCCTGCGCAAGGAAATCGCGAATCTATGTATAATATTATGAAATACCTCTACCGCCGTCGTACCGAGACCAAAGCTGTTCGCACTTGGCTTTGCGGGAATGTAAATACATTTTTGTAAATAGGAATTCAATCGATCGTTTTTTATGTTTACAAAAAAAAAAAAAAACAAAATGACTGTGATAATTTTTTTATTATTATTATTTAATAATTATTTTTTTTTAATTATTATTTTTTATACGCTCGGATAATATTGTCTTCATTACATTTTAAGAGCCTATTATTATATAGGTGTAAAACATGTGTATATTTTATTATAATAATAATAATAATAATAATAGATACTGATGAATACTATTAATAAATAATATAATAATTATCGTGTTGTATAATATATAATATTGTTGTATATTATTTACGGACTAAAAAAAACTGTACGCGAACGCTCGTTCGACAGGTAATTTGTGAATAATTTTCAGACAGATGGTGTCCCGCCGATCGAGCACTATCACGACTCGTAGTCGTAGTGTCGGTCAGAGTTCATGTACTGATTGGATCCGGTTGGGTTCGAGTTGTCTGCGCTGCTGTTCTGCTTCTTCCGAGCCGGTTTTGTGGACCCTCGACACTTAGCGATGAACTTGAGTTCGTCTTTGAATTCGCTCTTGAAAGACACCTGCGAAGAGAGTGCAAGACCAGTCATCGAGTGTATAAAAAAGCCGACACTGCAGTAGTAACGGGAGACACTTTTAAAATGATATTTAGAGACATTACCGCGGGTTTAGCTCGTTTATTATTTTATTCTTATTATTTCATCATGTTTCGTTTGATATCAATGAATGGCAGTCTCATCGTAACATTTAGAAGTGACTAACAAAATTTTTGTAACGTAGGCTTAGTATAATGATGTTCAAATAAAGAAAAATAGAAAAATTTTATGTTGGAAAAATCGAAATGCAAGTTATGAGACTCTCGGTCTAAACTCCAAATAAAAGAAAATCATATTACCTACATTTATTCATAGCGTAATAAATCATTTTCAAAGTTTGCTCACTAATTACGGATGTGTTCGGTAAATAATATTATGTCGATCAGTGGCACTGTATGATACGTGTACGAACCTTTTCTTTGCTGGTCGTTTTCCATAGCGTCCAGAACATTTCCATCGCCGCCAGTAT